>CM076576.1:980175661-980396085 GCA_034641835.2 Pinus albicaulis
TCTCCACCTTCTCTGCTGACGTGCTCAATGTCGAATAATTTTCTACATCTAGTTTGTAGAGATTCTTCACTCGAACCGCAATATTTTTCATCTATCTCATGGATTTGTGACGAAGAAATGTGTTTCCTTCACTGAATATCACATCATAGCCATGATATTCCAACGTAGCAACAAAAACCAAATTATTCTTTAAACCGAGAACATACATGACATCTTCTAATGTGAGGGGTTTACCTGAATCTCTCTAAAAGGTAATTGTACCGACACTAGTAGCACTGTACCTTCCGTCATCACCCATCTCAATGTGCATCTAGAGATCCTTCACCTCCAAGCTACTAAATAATTCTTTGTTGTCTTCCATATGGAACAAAGCTCCACTATCCAAGTACCACATAGCACCCATCACCGATGACATCATGCATGTGATGAGAGTGAATTCCAACTCGAACTGTGAAGTGTATGCTTCACATACTACTCCTCCTGAGGCCTTCTTGTTGGTAATATTTTGTGGACAATTTGTGGCATAGTTTCCATGCTCATGACAGTGAAAACATTTCACCTTTGACATGTATCACTTCTTTCCTGCCTTGTTGTACTCCAATTTGGAATGGGATGCCTTCCCTTTTCCTTTCTGCACCTTTCCATCTAAGGCATGGTTCTCCTCATCATCATTATTTGATGAGGATCCATCTCTGGTGCTCCACCAAAACTCTTATTGTACCAAGTCGGACCACAATCGCTCCCACTTTGGTAGATGCTCCCTCCCATTCACGGAGTCTTGGTAGTTGTGCTAGCTCTTGGGAAGGCCTAGAAGTGCTAGGCTCACCAAATCATCCTTGGAAATTTTCACCCCAACACTTCCAAGCTCATCTCAACACTAAGTGAACTTCGTTAATTATTTTTGGATGGTGTCGTCTTTCTCCATCTTGATCTTTCTGAGCTTGTCTTTTAGCGCCAGCTTCCTTTGGTCACTACTACTCAAATATGGAGTTGCCTTCCCATGAATATTCAAGACAATATGATCTTTAACTCCTTCTAACAATATCCTTCTCGCCTTTTCTACATTATTCTTCCATGAATCAAGTTGTTGAGCATCAGTTTCCACGGGCTGAGGAATATCATTGTTAATGAATTCCTTCAGTCTGTTGTCCTCTAACACTGCCTCCATCTTGTCCTTCCATGCTATTTAATTCGAATTTATTTTAGTTCATATTTGAGTCTCAAGCGATTGAAAGACATCTTGATCTACTGCTTGGTCCTGAAGAAAAAATCTACAAATTCGATACACCTGTTCAAAACAAACTCTGATTCTTCTCTTCTATAGTGATTCCTACTCTGATACCATGTAGAAACTATACCAATGGATTCAATCTGATAATGTAATGTACTAAAAAATATATATTAAATAACTTCTACAAATTTATGGAAGCCAAATACAATCGTGTAATCACAAACAAGCAAGAGAAAGAAATCATTTGATCGCACAACACAAGATGTATCTAGGGAAAAAAACGACTCAAAACACTGTCATTTGTATATTGCATCAATTTAAGACCATGAAAAAATACAATGTTATTCCTCACACTGAGAAACCTCTAAACTCTAGTGACTGTCTCACTCTAATCTAGGAAAAATAGGTCCAATACTTAACCAATTCTCGGCCCATTTCTGCCCATCCTTTCTTACGCATTCCTGAAGGAATTGTGGCCCTATTAATTAGGAAATTCCTTGGAATTGATTGTGAAATTCATATAATACTTTTTGGTGATCTCATGCAAGACCTATATAATTTTCAAATTATACAACAGATAGTTATCTTCCCTTTAAACTCACTCTCAACTGGGCCTTCCTTAGAACTGACATGAAATATCTATTGATAGTGAATTATCAGTTAACTAATTGATCACCACTTGTGAATTACATCAGATTTAATTCACTAGACCTCTCACTAGCTCATCTCTTAGTTAGAACTTATTAAACTGATTTTAACTCAATTAATTGAGTTAACCAATTACAAATCACAAATAACTATAACTGGACCCCCTAAAAATAGATAAATCCTCTACATGCCTCCTCTTAGACCCCCAACTTGAATTTCCTAAGTAAACTCAGTCTTTTTAACTTAATTAACTAATACAAGCCATCATGAGATGAAATTACAATTTATCTTCTAATTCAATTAAGGGAAAGTTAAACAAAAAGCCCCCATTGGGTGCCATTTCTTGTTTCCATTTCAACAGTGAAGAGGGAAAGAAGAAATACTTGTCCAACATTGATTTTTTTCACTATCATGAGTTCAGGCACTATGCCAAGAAATTTACACAAAATAAGGTAAGCAAGAAGGACCTTGTAGTAGAAGTAGTAGGTGAAGCTCTAGCTTAAAAATTATAACTTTATTTCACTCTCATTGAATGCATGGAAAGCATTTTAATGGGATGCATGTGGTATCTCAACATCAGTGCCTCGTTCTATATGACGGAGAATAGATATCTCTTCAGTGACTTGGAGGAGAAATACTTCAAGCATCACATAGAGTTTGGAGATGATGGGACGTGTAGCGCGACCAACATCGGTACTATTACCTTTCAAAGGGAGTTTGGCTCCCCTCTCAGACTCACAGATGATTTTTTTGTTCCAGTACTAAAGAAGAATCTTGTTTTTGTCGTAGTATTGGAATATTGTGGCTATGATGTGATATTTATCAAAGGAAAATTTTTCCTTAGACACATTGCCATGGGTCGAGTGAAGCAGTTTGGTGTGTGATTCAAGAACCTATATGCTCTCATGGTCAAATATGCATGAAAATATTTGAGGAGAAAGGAAAAGGTTAGAGACTTAGTGTTTTATAGGGAGCATGAATTAGCTCTCAACATGCAGCCTCAGAAGAAGCCTCAGAAATTTGTGGATCAACCACAATTAGAGATGCAAAGAGGATACCAAATGGAGGCATCCACTCAAGCAGAGACCTCCAGTAGGGGGGAATTTTGAGGCAAGTGGGAAAAGGGGGAACGTGCAACCATACCTCTAGGTGAGAGGTGGGGCAATGTGAAGTAATAGTTTCAAGAGTTCAAAAAATTGGGTAGGGTCCATTGAGATCTCTTATCTCATGGATCATTACCTTTCTATGAGGGACCACAATACACAGTAGCAGGATGGATCAGTGGTGGTTGATGTAGTCAAATGTCAAAGTGATAGATGTAGAGACTAGCAACATTCAACTACTAGGGAGCGTAGAGCAGAGTTGGAAACATTGCAGATGGCACAGTGCAGAGTCAACAACAGTACAAAGTTTTTAGTAGACAGCGCAGTATCTAGTAGCAGTCAGATACGTTGGTGACATATGCATCATACTGATCACAGTTGATTCAGTTTGGATGCTTTTTAGTTTCAGAAGTTGCAATAGCAACAACACTATAGAGAAGTGTTGCATGTAGAACATTCCAAAGGTACCTGATCGGGATAGAGTTGAATTTGTTTCTTGTTGAGAGGGAGTGTTGAAATTTGCAACAAGAAATATTGAAAATGGAAACAAGAATATGCTTCTAATTTAATTTTCCTTTAATTAAATTAGAAGTAAATTGTAATTCCATATCACATGACAACTTGTACAAGTTAACTAAGTTAGAAAGACTTATTTTGCTGAGTTAATTCAAGTTGAGGGTCAAACTAGAGGCATGTACAGTGTCTCCTACTTTTTAGGAGTCTAGGTTGAGTTTATTTTTAGTTATAATTAATTAACTTAATTTATTTGATTTAAAATCAGTTTAACCTGTTCTAACTAATGGAGGAACTAGTGAGAGGTCAAGTGAATTAAATAAGATTTAATTCACAAATAGTGATCAATGAGATAACTCATAATTCACTCATAAATAACACATGCATGTCAATTTTTAGGAAGACCAAGTTGAGATTGGAGTTAAATGGAAGTATACTATCAGTTGTATAATCAAAAAATTGTATAGGTGGTGCATGGAGTCATAAGAAGAGCCTTGATGTATTGCACAATCATTATTGAGGAATTTCCTTGTTAATAGGGGCCTAATTACCCAAGAAATTGTGCAAGGAAATAGGGATCATGAGGCCAAGAAATTGGTTAAGTATTGAACCAAGCTTTCCTAAGAATCAGTGAGACAGACAGAGATAGTGCAAAGAGATCTCAAGCCTAAGAGAAGAATTATATTGTTCTCATTTTCTTTGAATTATGAAATATACAAATATTATGGTTTTTAGCTTAGGCTTTCCCCAGATAAATTTTCGTGTTGTGAGATTGAAATTATTTATCTTTATTGTTCATGTGATTTTGCAATTGTAATTGGTTTCTGCAATTTATAGAGTAGATTCAAGTATTTTGTTTTAGCATATTACAAATACCAATTTGAATCTACGTGGATTTTCTACGCCAGCAAGGAAAGCAAGATCGACAACAAAAACATCTAAGGAAAGTAAAAGAATCAACATGAAAAAGTTACCTGGAATAGAGATCAATGAAGAGCTCCTTGATTCAAATATAGGCACTCAACCCAGATGAGAATGATTAATATGTGAAATAATTATTAACCAAGTTGATTATAAAGAGATTACATGCAAAAAAAATCCATGTATTCTTTCCACTTGTTGATGGATGAATGAGTTATTTAAGTGAATTGAAGTGGGCTCATGCTTTTTAGGAGTGTGCCCGTATGCAACAAGAAAAGTGCAGCATGAGGTTGCAGAGGGCACAGTTCTTTGTCATCTTAGAGTGAATTTTTTCTCACTTTTGTGTGTGATGCATGTCGAACAAAGCTAAACACTAAGTGGATAAAATTTATGCCTTCTCCCAACCTTGGGTAAAATAACACAGGTACTTCTAAGGATAAGGTGATGACACTTATAAACTTTGAATTAGGAGGAAACGACACTTAGGGAGAACACCAGGATAGTCAATAAAATGATGTGATGACACTAGGTAGCTTGGAATGAAAATTCACATAGGCTTGAAAATTGAATTAGGAAAAAATTTTGGAGGGTCGTTGTCGTAGTGACAACACCACAACTACCTACATAGCCCAATCCTATCCATAAAAATGGTAAGGAATCCAAACCAACCAAATTTGTAGGGCTTGCAACTTACCCCACTTACCAAAATTACTTTATATCTTCCCTAGATTAACATTACATTCACTTCATATCATGAAAGACTCTAACCAAGAAACATCCTCATGTATATATTGAATATCTTAATGAGGAATTTTCAACTAAATAATTGGAACCAATTCAATCTCCAGATACCTCAAGAATAGACCATGTCCACAAAGAACCACAAGTTCCTCCTTACCCAGAAACATTGGACCAATAAAACACAATTACCAACATGAGTTTGAACTTTTATGTGGGCTTAAGAATGTGTATGCCAATATAACACTATTCCATTCAATCTAATATGTCCCTATATATTCAAAAGTTGTAATGGAATTGTTTCTAAGGCAACCAGGTAAAAAATTAAAGGATCCTCAGAGTATTTCTTATCATGTGCACACCATCTGGCCTTATGATGGTGTGTGTATGTGTGTGTGTGTGCGGAGGGGGTTCTCGTGTCCAAATACTCAGACCCTGGAAGATCGAGAGTCAATGTGAAAATCATCCATACCCTTATCCCAAACACATTGATTGACCTCGGGGTTTTCATCAATGTTATGAATTATGGAACCATGGAAACCTAGGACTTTCCTATCTTAGGTAGGCCCCTGTGATATTACAACCTATTGATAGAGAAAACTATCAAACCAAAGGGAATTTTGAAATATGTAGTAATCTTGATAGATTCATAGGAATATCTCATTAACTTTATGGTCCTATAACCCAATCCCTCCATGGGATGTTTTCTTATAATCCTAGGGAGGCCATGGTTGGCTATTGCATATGTGTACATCAATCACAAGTTGGATAATATGAATATTTCCCTAGGTAAATTTACAAAAAAAATCACTCTATATCTTCCTGCTAAGCCCATAATAGATCTAGAAACATCATTTTGGGTCAAAAAAGAGGAAAGTGATGAAGAGGAAGTTTTTGTAACACACCTCCTTGCACATTACCCAAGTTAATTGGTCCATCGGGATAAACATGTGACAAAGGTTCACTATGATATGATTCAACTTCCCAAGTATAGTTAAGGAAGTGGAACTGACATAACACAACCAATCTAACCTTCCACACATGCTAAATAATCTTCAGGAGCCAACCAACCCTTCCAGGTGGCCAACCCCTGAGACAACGTGATATTTTACTTATATGGAAACTCATCCTCTCCCATGAAATTCCTTTCATGTGATTTAGGCCTTCCATTCACTCCCACAACAAGGCATGTGAGCAACTGTGGATTTTCCATACAATTATGAGAAAGTGACCCTGGCTTCTTAGCCACTTTTTCAAGGCTAGGTCTCAGGCCACTGCCCAGAACTCCATGAAACCTTCATAAATGAATAATGAAAATGGAGCGAGGTTATTAATTCAATCACTAATATAATTACTTGATCTAATCCCTACTATCCATGGCAGGAATTTCGACAAACATGTCACAAATAAGTAATCTACAGGTCAGAACAACATATATGAGCATAGGGGTCTCATACTTATTTGAGATTCGTAAAGAAGCATTGTTGCCTTATCACAATAGCTGAATTATCATCTATTATGTCCTATATTAATTTTTCATTAATTTTCTAATCAAAACATGATGAGAACTATACATCAAGTTTGTCATAAAACATACTCATAACTAGCATATAACCAATAGAAATAGCAAGGATATGATAGCCATAAAAACCACATATGAACAAGTATATTTACCCATAAAATACAAGAGGGAAAAATACCTTATTAACATATGAAAAATGCAACCAGGTCTGGGACTTCCATGTACCACCCGACCATAGATTGGGTTGAACCAAATCTTTCTTTCACCCAATCACCCTCGTGTCATATTCTAAGCATAAAAGTGGGATCTCATGGAATAAACCAAAAAAAAACAAAACTAGGGCTTCCAGATTACAACCACCTCAACCCTCAACTAGTGATTCCACCTCACGGTCGAACATCACTAACCATCACCATATTGGTATCTACCCAAGCTTTCTATGGCTCCAGAGTGTTTGTTCCAACCAGGGCTTTCAGGACTAGTAACTCAACCCACGGTTGTCGTTGGGATTCCAGAGCATTTGTCAAACCAAGGATTCCAATACTAGTAACTCAACCCACCAAGGGTTTCCACAACATTTTTCCAACCAAGGCTTCTAGGACTAGTAACTCAAACCAAGATGTTATAGGGCTTCCAAAGTGTTTGTCCATCCAAAGCTTCCAGGAACTAGTAACTCAACCCACAACCATAAGGAACATGAGAACCAACTAGAAAACAAAAGGAAAGAAACCCACAATGCCATGGCTATCTAGGAAATGGAAAGGCTAGGAAAAACCACTTTCAATCCACACAATCCTCCATGCCAATGACAAATCATAACCAAGAAACCACATGCATATGTCATGCATGCCAAAACTATCAGGGAAATCGTACGTGCAACTCGGTACCTGCTATTAAAACTCGTTGTAGTTGTTGATATCAATTTTCTCTTGTTCTTTCATGCTCTTCCTTTGCCTTCTTGCTCCAAATCCTAAGTATGCCACACTCCTCCAAGAGATCTCCAAGAGATCTCCAAGAAAACTATAAGTGTCCAAGAGTATCATAGAGAGAGAATATAATGAGAGCTCCAAAACCTAAACTAACAAAAGCCAAGCCAAAAGATAAACCAGCAAAAAATCGTGTCCTTATCCTCAGAAGGCTTTTTATTAATGGGGCCTTTATTTTCTTCCTTCATTTTCCTCCTCACATGCAACATGTGACCTTTCACCTTCCTTTTCTCATATTTTCCATTATTTTCATAAATAAATGTCCATAAATTCCACTTTTATTTTCCAAAGCCTTTTCCATTGTGTTTGAAAATTTCCATAGTCATTAATTAATCACAAGTGATCCTTGTCACTATAATTTTCCCAACATTCATCTTGTAATACGTATCTCATGACCATGGTTATTATTTTGCCTTTATTAACTTTATTACATGGATTTTTTATCAGGGTTGTTACAGAACCCTCCCCCTTGGGGGAGCACCATCCTTGGTGTTCAATGACACCTACAACCAGTAAGACCATTGAAAGAAAAAAATACTACTTGTGGAGTTGTATAACTTAGCTCATTGCATTATTTATAATGATCCATCTACTGAGAGTAAAACCAACATGAAAACATAATAACATAACGACATTGCACCCATACCGCTTATTGGAGATTTATAACACAACTTGTGGTGGTATTTACATCCACATACATATGTACATAAACCAAAACATCACACCAAAGCATATACCAAAAACATTTGATCAACCAGAAAATAGAGAAGGATACATAGCCCGCATCTGATTTTCCATATCCCATGTAGCTTCATTGGGCCCAAAGTGCTTCCATTGCACTTTAACATGCTCGATTCCCGAGCATGAGTATATTTCTCTAAAAAATATGTTGAGGTTATGGCTGGAATTCTCCTTCTATATCCACCTACAAAAAAAACCATTCAATCACATGATCAACATTTTTAACATATTTCTTAAGCAATGACACATGGAAAACATTGTGAACTTTCATTGTCGGGGGCTATGCAAGTTGATAGGAAACTAGTCCAATATTTTCAATAATCTTGAAAGGTACACAATACTGAGGTGCCATCTTGGCACATGATTCAATACTCAAGGAGATATTCTTGGGTTTGATGTGAAAGTACACATGTTCCCCAACTTGAAACTCCTTAACCATCATGTTTTGATATGCATAACTTTTTTTACCTCTCTTTTGCAACCTTCAAATTCTTCTTGATTATTTTCATTTTCTATTCCATCTCTAGTAAATTGTCTAGTCCAATCAATACCCTATTAACTGAGTCACTCTGACTAATGCGATTATTACAACTTCACCCATAGCGTGCCTCAAATGGACTCATCCTCAATGACTCCTGATACCCATTTTTGTATTCAAACTCAACCAATGGAAGGTACTCCTCCCATCTCTTATGTTTATGCATCACATACATCCTCAATATTTCCTCAAATATCCTATTGACCATATTTGTCTATCCATATTTCTACGAATGATAAGTTGTTTTGAAGTCCAAATCTGTACCCAAACCCGCAAATAACTCTTTCCATAACCTAGAAGTGAACTTAGCATCCCTATTTGACATAATATTCTTTGGAAAACCATGTAACCTCACCACATCTCTAATGAATATATGTGCCACATCACTATCTAAATATGTAGACTTCATCGGGATGAAGTGTGCTACCTTTGTCAACCTGTCCACCCCAACCATAATAGAATCATGTTGCCTATATGTCCTTGACAAAATTGTAATGAATTCCATAGAAATTACCTCCCATTTTCACTCAGGAAATATAAATAGGTTGTAGTAATCGACCTAGATGCTTACACTTTGTTTTTCCTAGTTGAAAATCCAAGCATCTAGCCACAAACTTGGTCACTTCCTTCTTCATATTAAGCCAATGATAAAGCTTATTCATTGTTTTCAATGTATTCTGGTATCATGGGTGACCTAAATATGGCTTTGCATCAAACTCTCGCAAAATACTCTTCTTGATCTCACTATTGTATGGCACATATATCTTGTCCCTAAATATGATCAAACCATCTGTTGTAAGACGATTTTCCACATCCTGATCACCTCTACCCTGTTTTAATTTGTGCCTAAGCTCCCTATACTTGTCATCCTGTTGTAATATCATATCCTATAAATTTTTCCCATAGGATATCATAGTTTTTATATGATTCACATGTATCCTCCTACTAATATCGTATGTAACCTTGTTCTATTTACCTTTAATGTACCTAATCTTAAAGTCGAACTCACTGATCGTGGCCAACCATCTAGCTTAGCTAGCATTCATATTTAGTTGGTCAAATAGATACCTCAATCCACTGTGATATTTCATCATTATGAACCTAATTCCAAGAATATAGTGCCTCCACATCTTCAATGCATGAATGATCGCTGCCAACTCAAGATCGTGTGTCAGATAATTCTGATCATGCTCATTTACTTTTCGCGACTCATAACATACTACATGTCCATCTTGCATAAGAACTACACCAAGCCCTCTCTTGTAGGCCTATGTGCACACTACAAACTCTTTATCCAGATCTGCAATCTTTAGAACTGGAGAATTTCTCAACAACTGTTTCAATTGTTCAAATTTGGTTGCACATTCCTCTTTCCATTCAAATTTCTTACCTTTCATTTGCAATGATGTAATAGGATAAGCAATGTGTGAGAATTTCCTGATGAACCTCCTATAATAACCTACTAGTCCCATGAATGATCTTACCTCATCCAAATTCTTAGGATTTCCCCATTATATGATAGCCCTTATCTTTTCTAGAACCACTATTATGCCTTCCTTGGAAACCACATGTCCCAAGAAATGTACCTATGTCTTAAATAAATTGCATTATCAAGCTTAGCATACAACTGATGTTCTCTCAGAAATATCAATATTGTTGCTAAGTGTTTGGAATGTTCCTCCTCACTCTTAGAATATACCAATAAATCATCAATAAATATAATAACAAACTTGTCCATATAAGGACGCAATACACTATTCATCAAGCACATAAAAGTAGTTGGAGCATTAGCCAAGCTAAAAGGAACTAAAAAAAACTCATAATGCCCATACTTGGTCTAGAAATTTGTCTTATAAATGTCCTCTTCTTTAGTGTGTACATAATGGTATCCTAATCTCACATCAATCTTCGATAACACTGCTACTCTTTTCAACTGATGAAACAAGTCATCAATCCCTGGCAACAGATACTTGTTCTTAATGGTTACCTTGCTCAACTGCCTATAATCGATGCAAAAGCTGAGAGTAAAATCCTTATTCTTCACAAACTACACTGGTGCACCCCACGGTGATACAATTTGCCTAATGTATCCTTTGTCAATAATTTCCTTCAACTACAACTTTAACTCTACTAATGATGGAGTTCTCATCCTATAAGGTGCCTTTTATGTTTTCGTTGCCCTTGGTACCAACTCAATAGAAAATTCCACTTCTCTATGAGGTGACAACTCTAAAATATCCATCGGGAACACATCCTGGAACAGTTGCAGAACTGGTTACCCTCTCTAAAAAATCCATATCCTCAACCTCCTTACCTTTTTCACTGGAAATATTCACTATGAATAACACATGCCCTTTCCTTACCTTGTAAGATTATTTATTCCCCATTGTCATCCAAGCACTCCATGGCCTTGTCATAACAATCCACCTTGGTCTCATGAAGATACAACCATTCCATACCCATAAACATATTGTATGGACCCAACGGAAATACATTCAAATGTGTTGATGTAGGCTTACCATTTAATTCAAATACGCAAGCTCTTACCCAATGATAAACTCTCTTCTTTGTACCTGTATCCAACTGCACTAACCAATAATATTCATGCACTTATTTATTCAAACCACACATATCCACCAAGTCATTATTAACATAAATATAAATATATCCAGGTTCAATCAAAATAGAAACAACTTAATCACAAAGCTTATCATCCATCTCGATAATAGATACCTAATGATTTTCCTACCTGTTATCCAACACTGCACAAATATGAGGAATACTTTTTCCAACATCCCCCATTGTATGTGCCTCCTGAGCAATGAAAATTTTTGGGCTACCACCTTCATGTTTTGGATAATATATCCTACGATGATCCTCTCCACAAGTCCAAAACTGTAAAGGCTTCCAACTTGCACCCTTGTTCTACTCCTCAAAGTGAAATTGTGACCTCTATCAGATGCATTGAACTTCTTAGCCTTTAGGTGGTGTTACATTATCTTTGTTACCTGTGTCCTAAGGCCTTGTTCACTTCTTATGCCATTTTCCTATGTTCTTTGAATTACCTCTCCAATCCTTCTTAGTCTCAGATATTTGCTTCGATTGCTCATAAAAATTCTTTAGCTTTTTAATGGCTTCCTCCAATGATATAGGCTCATCGAACTCAATATTGTATTTAAATTCTACTAGAAACCCACTGATGAACCTCTGAATATCCACTTTCTCTTCCTTCAGATAAGGCACATACCTCGATAACTCCAAGAATCTTCTAGTGTACTCCTCATCGGTCATAGATCCAATATTTAGCTCATAGAATTCATTTACCTTGTCATAATAATATTTCTCCTATAGGTACTTATTCTTGAATAGCCTCTCAAACTCACTCCAAGTTGTAACGTTCCAAATTTTGCAAATAATTATTTGGAGAATTAATCTTGATTTTATTTTAATAAAAGGAATAAAATGGTTGAGGGAGCCCATGTATCAACTTAATAAACACTCCTAAGTTGCAAAAAGTCACTTAAGTGGCTTTGTTATTAGCCCCAAGTGTGAAAAGGGCCAAAAGCAAGTGAGCTAGACCATGGTTGACCAAAGTCAACAACGTACCCAAGGGGGGGAAGCTTGCACAAGAAGATTGCGTAGTTGGATGGAGGGAAATTTGAAATGAGAGAAACCCTAATGTGAGTGGGGTCCATGCATGCCTTGTATAAAAGATGAAGGAGAGCCATTTTTTAGGGTCATCTTTGGAGAAAGAATTTGGAGGTTGAAGCTCTCTTCAACTTTGTGCTGCTTAGCACAAGAGGGATTCCTTTTTAGGAATGCCCTTCTCTTCCATGGGAGGCCATGGAGAGATTTTTCTTCATCTTCCTCACATCTTGGCTTGAGGCCAAATCAGTCATTTGCAGCTACTGCGTTATTCTTGCAGCAAGAGAACGCTCGAGTTGTTGGTGTTGCAGTGAGGGACCTTCATCATCTCACTTCTAGAGTTTTTATGTAGAGGAGAGGCCATCTCTTCCTCTAGGAGATTATAAAAGGAGATTATGGAGCTTCTATTTCAGATTTTGGCATTGGGCCATATGTTTTCTCTCATGCCCAGCATAGTCTTCAGAGGTGGCTTGCACAAAGGGTTCATTTTGTGCACTAGAGGGTGAAATCTTCTGTAAGGGGATCAGCCCCTTCACTTGGAGATCATTGGAGGAGGTACCATTGTTTACTGCAGCATATACTTCCTTCTCTAATGTTTTATTATATTTGAGTTGCAGCAGCTACACTGCAACTTCGACATTTTCCAGTTTTATGTATTTTAACCAATCCCTTGGAGGATTGTTATAATAATGTTTTTTGGGGTTGAGATCTTGCTTCCCCATATTTATTTGAGCTCTTATTGCTATATCATCATATGTATATCATTTTTCAGTCATTTTCTCCTATAGACTGCGCAGTCATAGAGTAGCTGGGTCATGTAGCAGTGTATTTCCTTCATTACATGTACATCTTCCTTTGAGGCTGATCTGCACTCACCTTGAGAGGTATTTTCCTCAAGTATTTTGTATAATATTTGCTGCTACACATTATGTATCATATTTGTACTCTTCTTACATTATATGATGCATTATTTCACTGTTGTTCATATTGGAGTTTAATACTGCTGAAGATTCTCTCATTGAGCATTATTTTGGTATACTTGTTCGTGGGAGATTTGAATAACCTGCTTCAGGTCATTTCTTTGAGCTTATATTATGCAAGGAGTTTTTATTAGATATATTCTAAGGCATCCCAGGACTGGATGGCCTTATTTTCACATGGGCTTCCTTATACAACGTCCTCATGGACCCTGTTGCAGAAATTCCATGAAGGGAATTATTAGTCTTCGACAAGTTCTATTGGCAAAGTCTGTGAGTGGGCTAGGTAGCCTCTGGATCTCATCCTTCCTTGTGAAGGTGACATATCCAATAAATTCCCCTAACAGTCAATCTCTGAAATAGTTTAGTGTTGATTTTTAATACTCTCGGAGTTGGAAAATAGGAATATCTCAAGATATTCTCGTCATTTGCAGAAATTTCCCATTTGGGATATTACAGTGGTTTCAGAGCATCGAATTGGCACAACCTGTGAAGTTCGAATTTCAGAGAAGAAGAGGCCAATATGAGATTGATCTCATCATTTTTGGGTCCAGCAAGAACCTCTCCAAGGAGGTTGAGGAAACAAAAGAAGAGAAAAGGAAGGACCATGCACTTCCTATTCTCACAGAGGAATAGAGTAGAAGCATGGAGAGGCACATACCACCGATGTCTTTATCATGAAGGAGCAACCTTCATCTCCAGTAGTTGAGGCAGCCAACATATTTGGGGAAGAGACTCTTGCATGCACACAAGACCCTTCCAAACTTTATCAAGATATGCATGAGTTTTCATTTCCTATTGGTTCAATACATGCCATGAGGGATTACATACCATGGCAAGTTTTTTGTCTAAGAGCAGGAGACTTTCACTACACTATGCCATTTTGAGGAAAGAAACCCTCATCATCCTCATGCACTATTGATGAGGCATGCACCTCATGTGAGGGTGGGGGTTAGAAATTTTGTTATGAAGGAGATTGCAGTTCAAGGTCCCATGAAATGAAAAAAGAGAAATATGTTTTGGGACAATGGTAACTCTTGTGAAAGAGGTGCCAAGTGGCAGGATACTTACACCAAAGAGCAGAGCCTTATGAATGAAGTGTGCCCAGTGGAAATGTGGAGGATCCATAACCCACAGGTCTCAGGATCATTTCACAATTGATGCTCTTAATGGACAAAGAGGAGAGCATGGGTGCATCATGATGGGATGGAATTTCTCTTATCACTCATTATGTTCCCATTTCAGATTGAGTATGGTGGAAGTATGGAGGAGCAGCAAACATTCTTGTTGCTCAGATTTTGTTTGGATGTTGCGGGAGCAAGAGGAGGCACTAGCATGGTGCAAGAGAATTTCTCTTTGATCTTGGATGCCCAAGCAGCGCCTTCTTCATGGGAGGGGCTCTACATTTGGAGAAACATGATGGGAGGAGTCTTTGGCAAGATTCATGTCAAAGAGGGGAGCTTTGAGATGACAGTGGCCCTACTCCAAAGGCCAGCAACGCTGTCACTTGAGAGCTTGAGTTACTTGTTGGAGTGTCTTTCAAGCCACTTCACAAGTGATGTACTTTGGAGGCATGTAGGTGATGATCATGAAGGATTAATGGAGGAAAGCACTCCTTACTACATTTTTAACTTCTTGGCTTGGTTGCACAAGCATGAGAAGAGGGATCTACATGCAGTATTTATGGGTTCTTCTTTCATGCATTTTCATGCATATTCTTCATTGATGGAGGAGTCCACTTGGGAGGGCTTTCTAATGGATGTATATCATAATTTGGCTAGATGCATAGCCCAAGAGATGATGAGATGGTTGGCACAACCACTCCCCTACTATGTTGCAGTAAGGGGGACTTTTCATTTGAGCCATTTCAGCTCAAAGGCCAAAGTACAAGAAGAGGGAGGTAACCATTTGCTTTATGGTTTACACTCTCTTACTTTATGATCAGAAAGTTGTATCAAGGAAGGTCTTCTTTGCACATTATGTTTGGTTGTACTTATGGTTCATTGCAACAAATACAATGGCTATTTCAACAGTGGGTTGTGGGGGAAAGCCACATGGGTTTTGGTGTGCACCATTGGCACCAAATTTTGTTTTCATGATCACATATTGCAAGATGCATGTGGCAGCAAACAAGTGGCTGAAAAGAAACTTGTTGCATCATATATTGAGGTAGGAAAATGATGCCCTATGCTGATTCCATGCATGGGACCATATTTCACCTCCTTGCTCTCATAATTTTTTGCTTCCATATGTTGCTGGTGGAACGCTATTCAGAGGAAGCACTGTTTTGGAGGAGGGAAATAAATTGAAGATGCCCATTGGGGGTGTGATTCTCCCTACCTTACATTTTTTATGTTTCAGGAGAAGCAATGGGCAGCCCATGATTGCCAAACTTCATCTCTTTTCTTCATGTGGGAAGAGCTATTTGGAGAGTTGAATTTTTGGAGGAGGCACTTCATGGTTTTTATGTTGATGGGGTAGCTTGGGTCTCTTTGAAAACCATTTCATTTCAGCCATATATCAGTAGCAGCCCCATATGTATCATGTGGAGGGAGAGATTCATTGGGTGGATGTTCCCTTTGGGAAAGAAGACCTCCATTCTTTTTGCAACACATGCTCCAAGGGGAGTATGGAAGATGATATGGTCACCATGTTCAGCCATGTGTTTTTCCATGAGGTGAACCATATGATTGCTTGGATGCCATATGTTGATGAATTCCAACTCATCACATATGTGAGGATTTGGGCCAGCTTGATTTGCAGCGTTAGAGGAGGGGTCCTTGGGGATCTAGACATCATCTTGCCTCTTGAAGGAAACACTATTGCAGCCCAAGTTCAACTTTCACTCCACATTCATCATAAGTGGAGAAGAGGAAAGTGTGGGGTAGGCTATGAAGCTTACCAAGTTCAGAAATTCAGCCCACCTATTTCTCATGAGCACAAGGTGGAGGAGTACTTTCAGGAGTTGCCTGGTTGGAGGGTGACTCATATTTCTTGGTTGATTGCTTGGGGATGGAGGATCTACATGAGGATATTTCAGACTCCATGCCTTGAGTGGAGGATTTTTTTTTTTCAGTTCATCCTTTCTCTTGCTTGAGGACAAGCAAGTTTTGGGAGGGGAGGACTGTAATGTTCCAAGTTTTTCAAATAAGTATTTGGAACATTAATCTTGCTTTTATTTTAATAAAAGGAATAAAATGGGTGAGGGAACCCATGTAGCAACTTAATAAACACTCCTAAGGTGAAAAAAGTCACTGAAGTGGCTTTGTTAGTAGCCCCAAGTGTGAAAAGGGCCAAAAGAAAGTGAGCTAGACCATAGTTGACCAAAGTCAACAACATACCCAAGGCGGGGAAGCTTGCACAAGAAGATTGCGTAGTTGGATGGAGGGAAATTTGAAATGATAGAAACCCTAATGTGAGCGGGGTTCATGCATGCCTTGTATAAAATATGAAGGAGAGCCATTGTTGAGGGTCATCTTTGGAGAAAGAATTTGGAGGTTGAAGCTCTCTTCAACTTTGTGCTGCTTAGCACAAGAGGGATTCCTGTTTAGGAATGCCCTTCTCTTCCATGAGAGGCCATGGAGAGATTGTTCTTCATCTTCCTCACATCTTGGCTTGAGGCCAAAGAAGTCATTTGTAGCTACTGCATTATTCTTGTAGCAAGAGAACGCTCGAGTTGCTGGTGTTGCAGTGAGGGACCTTCATCATCTCACTTCTGGAGTTGTTCTGTAGAGGAGAGGCCATCTCTTCCTCTAGGAGATCAGCAAAGGAGATTATGGAGCTTCTATTGCAGATTTTTGCATTGGGCCATATGTTTTCTCTCATGCCCAGTGCAATCTCCTTCCCTTACAACGTTATCTTCAAAGGTGGTTTGCACAAAGGGTTCATTTTGTGCACTAGAGGGTGCAATCTTTAGTAAGGGGATCAACCCATTCACTTGGAGATCATTGGAGGAGGTACCATTTTTTATTGCAGCATCCACTTCCTTCTCTGATGTTGTATTATATTTGAGTTGCAGCAGCTACACTGCAACTCCGGAATTTTCCAGTTTTATGTATTTTAGTCAATCCCTTGGGGGATTGTTATAATAATGTTTTCTAGGGTTAAGATCCTACTTCCCCATATTTATTTGAGCTCTTATTGCTATATCATCATATGTATATCATTTTACAGTCATTTTCTCCTATAGACTACCCAGTCATAGAGTAGCTGGGTCATGTAGCAGTGTATTTCCTTCATTACATGTACATCTTCCTTTGAGGCTGATCTGCACTCACCTTGAGAGGTATTTTCCTCAAGGATTTTGTATAATATTTGTTGCTACACATTATGTATCAGATTTGTACTCTTCTTACATTATATGATGCATTCTTTCACTGCTATTCATATTGGAGTTTAATACTGTTGAAGATTCTCTCATTGAGCATTATTTTGGTATACTTGTTGGTGGGAGATTTGAATAAACTACTTAAGGTTATTTCTTTGAGCTTATATTCTGCAGGGAGTTTGTATCAGATATATTCTAAGGCATCCCAGTAGTGGATGGCCTTATTTTCACATGGGATTCCTTATGCAGTGTCCTCATGGACCTTGTTGCAGAAATTCCTTGAAGGGAATTATTAGTCTTCGACAAGTTCTATTAGCAGAGTCTGCTAGTGGGCCAGGTAGTCTCTGGATCTCATCCTTCCTTGTGAAGGTGACATATCCAATAAATTCCCCTAACAGTCAATATTTGAAATAGTTTAGTGTTGATTGTTAATACTCCCGGAGTTGGAAAATAGGAATATCTCAAGATATTCCTGGCATTTGCAGAAATTTCCCATTTGGGATATTACACAAGTCAACTCCTATTTATGAATATCTATGAAATTGTTTACATCTTCCCACCAAATATTTTATTTACCTTTAAGACTGAGCATACCTATTTTGGCCTTCACATTATCTAAGTAATCATGCAGCCGAAAGAACTTATTCATCCCAAGAAAATGTGATTTTGCATCTTGTGACTTCTTCATTTCCCCATCAAATGTAGGTGGTTTTTCTTTCCTGAACTCATGCGGTAAATATCCCCTGTCATTCCTCCTGTAAGGATGATAACTACAATGATAATGATACCTGTTAGAACCAGAAGTAGAATAGAACCTGAGTCCATCACCTCTCATGTCTGGTGTATCCATGAACCTACCATTTTTTATTGTGTCATCCCTGTTTGACTTGTACCCACCATGAGACCGACTGTCATATGCCCCATTAGTCCTATCCTCTTGTCAATGAATGATTCTAAGTTGTCCCTATCTTTGAAATTTTGACAAGCTCTAAAGGATAACTATATTGACTTCTACATGTTTCCCCTGTTCCCTAGCAAGTCTCTCTTATCATTGAATGATTCTTCCATTGTCTTCTTTGCAACTCCTTATTTATTCCTTTAAACTTCTTAAAGTTTCTGGTATGTGAGGATAGTACTCATCACAATGTTGCTCATATCATCTATAGGGAGAATCTTGTGAACTATTGTCTACCATTCTGTTAGCCATATTTGTTCTTTTCTTCCTGCAATGCATACTATGTCAGCTAAACCAAAGCATAAACATAACCAACATACTTCAATATAGTTCAAGGAGGATATATCGTCTACAAGACCAACTAGATTAGCACAATACTTGTACAATCATAATCATAATAGTATATAAACATCATCTCAATCATCATCCAGTTACCATGCATGATGTCAAAACCACAACACCAAAAAGAGAGAATGTGTTCATAACAACATATGTATTACATGCATGCATGCCCAATATATACAAACACTGACATGCATAACCAGTGCACAACAGACATATACTCATGATAACACATTCAAAATCTACACTATTAACTTTCACATGGAGAGACAATGTAACCATGACCACTACCATGCATACACAACAATCACATATAACACAAGCATAAGGAAAACATATGCAACTGACATCTATGCATGACCAACACACTGCCCATCCAATACAAGGGGTGAACCATGCTCTTATACCACTTTGTAACACACCTCCTCCCACATTTACCCAAGCTAACCTATCCACCGGGATAAACATGTGATGAATGGTTACTATGATATGATTCAACTTCCCAAGTATAGTTAAGGAAGTGGAACCAACATGACACAAACAATCTGACCTTCCACACATGCTATAGAACCTTCAAGAGCCAACCAACCCTTCCAGGTGGCCAACCCCTGAGACAACTTGACATTTTACTGATCTAGATATTCAGTTTCTCCCATGAAAAGACATGCATGTGATTGAGGCCTTCCAGTCACTCCCACAACAAGGAATTCCAATGACTGTGGACTTTTCCAGTGAGTTATGAGCCAACGACCCTGAATTCTGAGTCACTTTTTCAGGGACATATATAAGGCCACTGCCCAGAACTCCATGAAACCTTAAGAAATGAATAATAACAATGGAACAAGGATACTAATGCAATCACTAATATAAGTACTTGATCTGACCCCTACTAGCCATGAAAAGCATTTCGTCAAACATTTCACAAACAAGTAATCTAGAGGTCATAAAAACATATCTGATCATAGGGGTCTCATACTTATCTGAGATTCATAAAGAAGAATTGTTGCCTTATCACAATAGTTTCATTATCATATATTAGGTCATATATTGATTTTTCATTCATTTTCTAATCAAAACATGATGAGAACCATACATCAAGTCTGTCATAAAACATACTCATAACCAGCATATAACCAAAAATAATAATAAGGATATGACAGCCATAAAAACCACATATGAACAAGTGTATTTACCCATCAAATACAAGAGGGAAATATTTCTTATTAACATATGCAAAATGAAACCAAGTTTGGGACTTCCATGTACCACCAAACCATAGACTGGGCTTAACCAAATCTTTATTTCATTCAATTACCCATGTGCCATATTTTAAGCATGAATGTGGGATCTCATGGAATAAACCAAAAAAAATCAAACCAGGGCTTCCAGTGGCCAACCACCTCAACCCTAAATCATTGATTCCTCCTCACAGTCGAACATTGTTGGCTTGATGGGGCCTATACCCAAGTTCAAATGTGGTTATGAAAACCAACGAAACCCACTATTACCGCCCCTTTCGGCAACGATCTGCTTGCACAGACCAAAGTCTCACCCAAGGCAATATAGGGGGATTCTAGAACCATGTTTCTACATCCAAAGGGATAGTGGACTATGGATTTAGGGCTTTTCTTCCTTGACATAACTTCGCATATCTTCTCTACTAATTATACAAGTGTTGTTCAACGCATCTGCTGAACTTAATACCAAACTACGCGATATTTCTTAATCATACATAAAACAACATAAGTAATCATAAACCAGACTTTGCTATGCAATTTCAGATCAGAACCTTTACTTAGCACAAATAAGCATAAATAATAGAAAAATAAAACACATCAACAGAAACTCATATCTATCTTCAAAGGTCTTTCATTCATATTCATATCTTTCACATACATTCACTTTCACCCTGCGCACTCAATTGCATGGGTCTGTGCACTCAGCTACAAACTTCCTAATGACTTTGTGCACTCAGCTGCAGGAGCCTTTCCTCTAACCCGAACCCACAGACTCTGAATCAAAATAGTCTTACATCCAAATGTATATCATCAACTTTGATTTAGACTCAGACTTTTATATAGATTCCTTATATAGATTTTGAATTTACAATACCATGGTCCAAAACCATGGGCGGAGTTCAACATTCACAAAATATTCCCATTACATTACATAATAAGGGGCTTTGACCCACCCCAAAGCCCCTAAGACTCAAAATGGACTTTGTGTTGCATGCTCTGCTCCTCCATCTGCATAGTCTTTCTCTACTACTTTCTTCAAGGGGATCCCATGTCCAACTGACATCACTAACCATCACCATATTGGTCTTTGCCCAAGTTGTTTAGGGCTCAAGAGTGTTTTTTCCAACCAGGGCTTTCATGACTAGTAACTCAACCCACAACTTTCGTCGGGCTTCCAAATAATTTGTCCAACCAGGACTTCCAGGACTAGTAACTCAACCAACCAAGGGCTTCCAAACCTTTTTTCCAACCAAGAGTTCTAGGACTAGTAACTCAACCCAAGTTGTTATAGGGATTCTAGAGAGTTTTTCTAACCAAGGCTTCCAGGAACTAGTAACTCAACCCACATCCAAAAGGGACAGGAGAACCAACTAGAAAAAAAAAAGGAAAGAAACACACAACACTATGGTTATCCAGGAAATGAAAAGGTTAGGAAAAAACATTATCAATCCACACAATCCTCCATATCAATGACAGATCATAACCAAAAAACCACATGCATATTCCATCCATGTAAAAATTAGCAAGTAAATCATACATTCAACTCTGTACTTGCAAGCGAAACCTGTTGAAGCTACTGATCCTAATGTTCTCTTGCGCTTTCCTGCTCTTAATTTTCCTTCTTGCTCCAAATCCCAAGTATGCCACGCTCCTCCAAGAGTGCTCCAAGAAAACTCTAAGTTTCCAAGAGTATGAGAGAGAGAGAGATAGATAATAGAATGAGAGCTCCAAAAATTGAACTGACAAAAGCCAAGCCAAAAGCTAATCCAAAAAAAATTTGTGTATTGATCTTCATAAGCCTTTTTATTAATGAGGCCTCTATTTTCTTCAATTTCCATTATTTTGCTTCATTTTACTCCTCACATGCAACTTGTCACCTTTCACCTTCCTTTTCTCCGATTTTCCATTATTTTCATAAATAAATGCCAATAAATGTTAATTTTCCTTTCCAAATCATTTTCCATTCCCTTTGTCAATTTCCATAGCCATTAATTAATCACAAGTTATCCCCATCACTATGTTTTTCCCAACATTCATCTTGGAATACATGTCCCTTGACCATGGTTATTATTTTTCCTTTATTAACTTTATTACATGGATTTTTTATCAGGGTTGTTACAGTTTCCCATCAAGTCCATATTATTGACCAATATCTAGCCATGAAAGATAAAGCTAGGGATGAAGAAATAAGTGACTTCACAAGTTCATTCTCCTCTTCACCTAACACACATGATCTTACTCATATCATGGACACTGAATTCTAGGATTCTATTATTGCATAGGATGAACCACTGATAGAACATGAACTTTTTTTTTTGAAGAGACAAAACCAACTCTAGAGACTATAGAAATTAGCCGTATAAATACCTTTAAAATTAGTTTATTGCTACCAAAAAAAACAAAAGGAATGATTCATTGAAGTCCCACGGATGCACAATGATAATTTCACTTGGGAATAAATTGACATACAAGGAATCCATCCTACCCTATCCACTTATCATTTATTCTTTAAATCAAGGAAGGATCCAGACACATTCATCAACCCCAGCAATGGATGAATTTGGCCTTGAGATAATCTATCTTGTTAAGAGATTGATCATAAAATTGAGACAAATACCACAGGGTACTCAAGCTTCTACATGAGCAACACAAGTTTCTATATTTTTGTTTCAAATAAATAATCAATTATTAACTGGTTAAGAATCAACTATTCTAATTGAAAATAGAGATGTAATTATTACAAAATAAACACGAAAAACTGCAATTAATATATGGCATATCAAGTTGTAATCCAATATACTATATTCATGAAAGTGAAATTAATAGATTAACCATGAAAAGTGGTGAGCCTTGGTATTGCACCAAGAGTGTTGAAACTCACAAAGGCTACTCAACTTTAGTTTATCAACCCAGGTTCCATACAAACTTGGAGGTGACAATGTTGTATGCACAGTGGATGAGTTATACTCATGCTATCCTTAACTAAATTCTACAATGAGGTGCTAATACTAGGGTTACTTCTAGGAAAGGAAGTCTATCACACTTTTAAATGTAATCTAAGACTGGAAATAAATCATGACCATTAATCTATCAACAGGGAAAGAAAACACTCTAGATCACTTTGATTCATCTAGTTAATTGCAAAAAAGATAAATTCGAACTTATGCTAATGCAAGAACGTAAATTACACTTAGTGGAATTTAGAAGCTAGATTGTTGAATTGAATTGTAGAAAAGGAAACCAATCTAGATCACACATATTGAATCAAATGACTAATTGAGTCCTATCTATTTCATGCTTAACTATTGTATTTAATGATTAATCTACATATGAGCTAATCACACTTTTTAATGACTATGTTTTGTAGCAAAAGAAGGAGGCATTGAGGTGATCTAAGAGATCCCTAGACCAGAGGTTTAGATCTGAAGGTCTATTAATGGCTTGGCTAGGCTTATATAAGGTGAAAGAGTGATTTTTGGCTGAAGGAGAGAGTGTTTGGCACTGCTACAGGATGTCCTAAAAAGCTATAGGAAATAGGCCATGTGAAGTTTGGGACTAGAAATGATGAGGAAAAGGTTAGGATAGGTGGGTTGAAGGTGGATCTAGTTAGATGAACGGTAGCCAACTCCTTGGCCAAGCTCTAAAATCTTCACAAATCCTGTCTTTCACCTTTAAGGTGGCTCTCGGTAATGTGGTGGTGATTTCCAAAAACAAGGTTGTAGGTGACTTGGATGGAAGGTGGTTGATGAAAGGTGGATACTAAAACTAATGGTCTTGAAGGGGTCCTCCTCTATTGCTCTATTCAAACCTGCAATAAAACTACTTGTTCATGCATTCATCATTGATAAAATTATCATAAAAATGGTGGAAAAGATGAGTTGAATTTAAATAAACCTACCTATGAAACTGAAACATAAATCTACCTCTGCATCTACAACATGTTCATGGAAAGCATAGTAAGCTATCTAACTTTTCCAGGAAATCATAAACTAAAAGTCCTTCCTCCTCAAACTCTGATGGAAGAGGTGATAGAGGGAGGCTTAGCACACATTTTTGAGGTTTTATATGCTACTCAACATAAAATGAAAGACATTAACTACTACAACATAATATAAAACACAAAGTACATAAGAGAGACTGAGGCCAATGTATTGGGCCCTAACCCACAAGCACGGCTCCCTAAAACTAACTCAGTGGAGAAGAAACCAAATGCTCATTTTATTTCATAACCATTATTGTACATAATATATGAAAGTCAAAAATGTCTAATACAAGATCCAAGAGTGCTCTAGCTACATCCAAAAATTGAATCCTAGTGAGCTCTTTCTCTAGCCTATTTATGCTCAAGGGTAGCTACCAACAACTCCCTAAAAAGTAGGTGTTTGTTCCCTTGGAACTCGAGAGAAGTGGAGGTTGGCTCCCTTTGATCTTTCACTTACTTGGTTGCCTTGATTTTGAGTTGTTGGAGGAGAATCTCGATGAGATATTAGCTACCTTTAGGAGTTAAGGATGTGGTCAACCCTCCTACAATCACTCCATGTTGTCTACTCTGAGCCCTGATTGTGCAATATTCCTCAAAAATGGAATTATTCCCCTTATTTTCCTACATTTAAACCAAATTAGGCCTCAAAGCGTGACAACCCTTAATACACCATTCTCACTGAGAAAAACATGAAAAAATGCAATTAAATGTGAGAGAGACACAAATTAGGTTAAAAAGGTGACAATTAACCCCTTAGATTGTACCTAATGATGGTGCTCATCATCACCCCCTACCAAATTGTTGCTCATCCTCTAAGCAACTCAGTCCTATTTCTTCATTTATTTTAGTGCCCTTGTGGCCTCTCTGACATCCCAAGGTATCATGGAAGGAGTCACTTCAGGAGTGTAGAACCTTGCATTCTTTTCTGCTTCCTCCCATTATTTTTCCTCTTTAGCTTAATCTTTTCCTTCACTCAGTCCCAGTAGCAAAAGTGGGTTGAGTTTTAATCCAAGCCATTTGATATTCATTGTTTGTATGGCCCTTTTGTACCAAGTTGATCTTTCTAGGGTAGCTCTCAATATTTCTAGAGTATGATACTCCATGTTTCTTAGGCTAAGTGGGATGCCATTCGATCTTCTCTAACATTCCATCACACACTCCTCTCTTGGGAGTCTAGATATGTCATCATAATGTGAAATTTCCTATGCTTGGGTGTTGAGATATTTTTCTGCAAGGTTGGCATCATTTACTATCATCTGGTGGTTATTTATGACCCCTCTAGGGCTTATTAGCTATACCCTGATTTGGACAGGCTTTTTTCCTTCTCTCTTCGTCACATTTTTTACCTCCTTTACCTTAGCTTCTTCATTTTTCATCAAAGAGGCTAGTGTCATCAATTGCATATCCCCCAACCTAGAGTTTGGGTCCCAAATGTTCTACCAAATTGGCCCTATCTTCTATGTTGGACTCACTACAAAAATCAATAAATTTCTTATAATTCTTGAAAGGAAATTACCCATATGATGCTAGTTTTTTTTATCTGGAACTGGAGAAACTGCTCCTTCAGGAAAATGGAATAAAAATTTGAGGGATGCCCGTGTTTTATTGCCTCCATGCACAGGTTTTCCATGGTGGTAATCTGCTTGTATTTTTGTTGCAGTTGGTCATTCAATCTTGCATTCTCTGCTTGTGCTTCTTGTAGCTTCTTTTTCAACACTGCCTCCCTAAGTCTAATACTAGCCAAATCTCTCCCCATCTCAGTGACTTTCTCTTTCATGATCCCTACATCTTCCACATTCTTAGTTTTGGAGATTTGCATCTAGTGGTGTGCGTGTGTGCGCTCTTTCTTTCTCTAGCTCATAGAACAGTGGAACTGGGAGCTTTTGAGGGATCATCCTCCCTCCTTTAATGAATGTGTAATAGGAGCTTAAGTTTGGTTGTGGGTTGGGATTTGTAACTATTGTAATGTCTTTTGGGACAGTTTTTGGAGAGGTTGGTTCTTCCTTTGGTTCCTCCTCTTCCTTCTCTTGCTTCTCAAATTTGGCATCATTCCCCTCAATTTCTGCCTCTTTTTCATCACCTTGGGCCTTCTTCCCATCCAATGGTGTCTTTTTATCTTTTCCCATGACTTCTTGCTCTTCCTATAGAAAATTTCAAGTTTCCTGTAGCATTTTCTGAGTTTCCCGTAGCAAACTCCATGTTTCCTGTAGAAAACCTTTTTTTCATGTTGTCCCTTCTTTTCTTTCTCTTGGAGGTATGTGGGTGTTGGTGCTTGTTTGAGGGAGGCTAGCCTTGAGGAGTGCCTCCTTGTATATGTCATAGGTTTCTTTTTAGGTGAAGTGACCCCTTGAATATTTCCCTCCTCTAGACCTATTTCTTATTTCTTATTTGGTGATTCTTCACTTGTGATGGGGCTCTTGGTTGGAGTTTGAAGTCTCCCTTGTTTCACCATGTCACTCTTCTTATTCCTAAAGTACATTGGAGTCTGCCTTTTTCTGTCTACTTTCACATGGGTTCTTAGAGTGCCTAAGGTGGCAACCACTACCATTTCAGAGATCCCTGGTGAGAGGTTGGTTTGGTTAGGGGAGATATCAGTGGTAATATTGGGGTCTAGTATCTCTTCCTCTTATATCTTTCCTTCCTTCTCTTTATCTTTCTCTTCCTCGTCATTTTCATCTTATTCTCCTTTTTCAGATTTATTTTCCTCCTCTTATATTCCTTCTCTTTACCTTTCTCTTCCTTTTCTTTTTCATCTTCTTATCATTTTTCATATTTCTTTTCCTCCTCTTCTCTTCCTTCTCTTTATATTTCTCTTCCTCTTCTTTTTCATCTTCTTCTCCTTTTTTATCTTTCTTTTCATCCTCTTCTCTTCCTTGCTCTACCCCTACATTTTATTTGGGTTCTACCTTTGTTTCCATTTCCTCTTCTTCCTCTTTCCTTTCAATCCCTTCCTCTTCTTCTTTGATGCCCCTTTCTCCAAGGCTAGAGGCAGTGGTCTCTCCAGGAGTGATGGTTTGTGTCCTAATTAATGCTTCTTTTTCCATTTCAATGAAGTTGGTCCAAGGTACATGGATGTTGAGTCTATTGGGAGCATCTCCCACTATGAGTTTAATGAGACCATGATGATCTAGGTGTTGATACTTTCTCTCCCTTACCCTCTGGCTCATATCTTTGATTGAATGGAGGAGGAATTATGGGATGTTGAGTCTAAGATCTAAGGGAATAACACCTTTGAACCTAATTTCATGCAAAAATCTAAAATTGTATCCATAGACCACACTTAGTCTACCCTCACAAGAGATATATTTCATGATGTGGTAGACTACCTCATCCCATGGGTATGGTAAACTTTCTCTTCTTACCCCATTCTTATCTTCAATGTATTCTTAGTTGGGCAAGAAGAAATTATCCTTAGAGGTAGTACTAGAGAATCTTTCCTCTCTGTTCCACTTAACTCCTAGAGGTAAGGTGGTGACTCTGCTAATGATTTCAAGGGTTATGGTAATTGATGTCCCTCTTACAACTGTGGTGGCCCTATCATCTACTTGGGAGTGCAAGGCTACTGCAAATTCTTGAGCCACTTCATCATCAAATCCTTTGAGGAGCTCAAAGAACCCCAACCATTGGTGATCTCTAAAGATGTCAACCACAGGAGGGTGTAGTCTAATAATTTTTATGTTTGTCGGATCCCTTTTATTGAAACCTCCACCCATCTTGAGATTATGTTAGAGAGATGGTTGTAAGTGGATTGTTTCTAAAATCACTGTGATATTGGACCCCAAAGGTATTATATTTACACATAATGTGGTTTTGTTATCCCTACTTCTTTGAACAGCCTTTTAATTTCCTGAATTATGGCTTGACTGTGTGTAAATTACCCTAAAAAATCTTTGCAACTGAATGGGTTGATGGCCACTTACCTCTAAAATTTTGATGATCTCTGGCTTGAAGGATGGTGGGTTTGGGTGTCAACACACTCTGAGGTTGGCTTACATGACACTTTCTAGAACTTTGTGCCATCCCTGGAAACTTCCTGTAGCAATAGTAGACTTTCCTCTAGCATGGGATGCATGCAAAGCTCGACCATGGATCGAAGCTCCTTAGTGTCTCATGTCTCTATCCTTCTCTAAATGATCTCAAAATTCACAATAGAATGAGGGGGAATGAGACAAATTACAATTTTTATTCCAATAATTGAGTGGGCTTGGAGCGTAGTGGTGATGTGGATTTGGCACGAGGTTTCCTCATTTGGACTGTTGGTCCCACTCGAGCCAATCATTCCCTCATGCCTCAGATTCAACTCAAACTCCTCATGATATTTCCCTTAACTAATGTGACATCTCCATGTGTCATGAAAAATTCACTAACTTTTTGTTTTAACTATTCGAGGGTGGCCAAGTTAACTGGCCACCTTTTTTTCCTATTAAACTCTGTTTTCTCGACATTTACTCATTTTAGTCAAATGATGCATAGCGAGAGGGTGAGGGAGCCATACCTGAGCCTAAATGATGATGATGAGTGGCAGGATACTTTGATGTAGGGATCTGGAGCATTGTGATGGTCACAAATGATTTGTTTTATTTGTTGTTTTCTTTTTTAGTGGGGAGCTTATTTTCTGAGTGAGGTGCTTATCATCTTTGCTTGTTGATTCTTTTGCAGATGCCTCATGGAGATCCTAGAATGTTAATGCTGGTGTAGCTTCTCTCCTATATTCCTATGGTGATATCCAGGGCCTATCTTCATCAGTCATCTAATGCCTTTCTGATGTGTTGGACGCATGCACATATTTGCTACGAGAAGTGATCATCTTCCTGTAGCAGTTCCCTTGTTGCAGTTTTTGAGCTCAAATGACCTAAGGAATGAAGAAAAATAGTGTAGGGATGTTAGGGTTGGTGTTAGGAAGTGAATGAATTGGTGTAGTGGAGGAGAATATGAGAGGAGAGGCCCTATGTGAGAATTTAGCTAAACTAGCTCATAGTGGTGAAATAGAGGGTTTGATGAGTGAATCTTTATGCATGGGGTGGAGTGATGGTTAGGAATGGTAGAAATAGGTAAGAAAAATTATTTTTCATATATTGTGTAGGGTTATGTGGCATTGAGTGAGCTTATTCATCCTCGGGTGACTTTCTTGTAGCATTACAAGTTTTCCTGTAGCACTACAGGAAATCTTGTAGCAACCTAGGACATCCTCTAACACTGCAGAGAGTAAGAGAAAAATGGATTTTTTTCTCACCTGGTGGAAGAAATATATGAATGAATGAATGTTGGGGTTGGACATGGAGTGGATAGGTAGATGGGAGAGAGAGAAAGGGGGGAATTTTCTCCTTTTGTCCAAATTGTCCCTGATCAACAACCTATAAAATAGAAGTAGGTTAGTGCATAGGTGATGTGTCCCTCTTTTGATTTTTTTCTTCTTCTTCTTCTTCTTCTTCTTCTTCTTCTTCTTTTTTTAAGACAGGTGGGTTGCCTTAGCAGAGGTTTTGATCAACCCACAAGCCTGCCTTGGGCACCTCAAGGAGGTTTTCATGTAAGGATATTTTATTCTTTGTTTTTTCTTCTTATTTTTTCTCCAGGGTTGCCTCATGGAGGTTTTCAACCTAGGATTTGGCCTTGGATGCCTTAGAAAGGTTTTCACCTAGGCCTATTTCTTTTTTCTTTTTTTTTCTTTTTTTCTAGGAAGATGAGGGGTTGGAAACTATGGAACTCCCAATGACATTCACCTCTTTGTTTATTGTATTGATAAACTCAACCTTAGATAGGGGCTTCTTGTACATTTTTATCCTGTAACCATTGACAAGCAGAGGGATTCCCTCCTCATATATGGTTCTAATCTAAACAACCCCATTGTCATGGAATTTCTCCACTTGATAAGGTCCTAGTGATATGGTCATTAACTTTCCCTTGAAATCCTTGAACCTGGAGTCCTAGAGTAGAGCCTAATATCCTTCCTGAAATGTATTTTATTCGATGTGCTTATCATGCAAAAATTTTCTTTGCAGGTGGATTACTTATGTGTGAAGGAGGGCTTGCATTCTAAACTCATCCACACCATTTAGTTGCAACAACCTGTCATTTTTTTTCCTTTGTAATGTCCAAGTCCAACTGAGCTTCCATCCTCGGGGTGATATACTCAAACTCAATGGAAAGAAAATATTTCTTCCCATAAACTAGATCATATGGAGTAAACCTTGTAGTTGTCTTCCAGGAGGTATTGTAAGCCCAAGTGGCTTCCACCAATCTATTTACCTAGTCTTTCTTGTTGTTTCTCACAACTTTGGTGAGGATTTTCTCCAAGGATCTATTTTTTACTTCTACCTGGCCATTTTCTTGAGGATGGTAGGCAGTGGAAGTCTTGTGCTTTATTTTTTTCTACCTCATAAGGTTCTAAATGAGATGAGATGTAAAATGATCCCCCCATTCAATGACTACCTATCTGGGGTTTCCAAACCTATATGACACATTCTCTCTCAAAAAATTAGCCACCTTCTCTTTTGTTTTTGCCTTTACAGCCCTTGTTTTAGCCCACTTGGTCAAGTAATCGGTGCAGACTATGATATATCTCTTCTACCCAGATGGTTGACCAATGGGTCCAACAAATTCCATGCCCCACTTGTCAAATGGCTCTAAATCCACCTGAGGTTTCAAAGGCATTTCATCCCTTGATGTAGGTCTCCCCATCCTCTGACACTGATCACATCTACTGGTGTATCTCTTGGCGTCCTAGTGGAGGGTAAGCCAATAATAGCCTACTTGAAAAGCTTTCAAGGTTGTCCTCTTAGCAGAAAAATGACCCCCACAGGGACCATCATGACATGTTTATAGGATGTCAAATACCTCCTTTTCCGTCACACATCTTCTGAGAATTTGATCAGGACCCAATTTGAAGAGATTTCCAACAATCCAAGTGAAAGGGGCGCTTTTTCTTATAATACTGCTCTTTTCTTTGGATGAAAGGTTTGAAGGAAACATCTCAGAAACCAAGTAGTTAGCTATGTCATCAAACCAAGGAGAGAGTGTTGAGATAGAAAATATATGTTCATTTGGAAGTTGATCATCCACCATTCCTTCCTCATTTGCAGATAAATTTAGTCTAGATAAGAAATTTTCAACAACATTTTCCTTTCCTACTTTATCAACAATTGTCATATAAAACTGTTGCAATAACAACAACCATCTAATGATTCTAGCATTAACATAAGGTTTATTCATTAATTAATTGATTGTTTCATGGTCAGTATGTACAAAGGTCTAATAACTAGTAATGTAGTGCTTGAATTTGTTTAGGGAATGGACAATGGCTAAGAGCTCCTTTTCAGTCATAGTATAGTTAAGTTTAGCTTTAGACATATTATTTCTAATGAAATAAATGGCATAGGGTAATTTTTCTTCCAATTTCCCCAAGGCTACCCCCACATCTTTATCCGATGCATCTGTATGAATTTGGAAGGGTACATCCCAATTGATACCTTGAAGAATAGGGGAATTGGTTATATTTTCCTTGATGATATAAAAAGCCTCTTGACAGAGAATAGAACATAAAAACTCAGAATATTTAGCCAACAATCTGAATTATAGAGAAGCCACTTTACTGAATTCCTTAATGAACCTACCATAGTATCTAGCCAAACCTAGGAAACTTCTGACGTCTCCCTGATTTTTAGAAATAGGCACCATTTTGATGATGGTAATTTTGTTTGGGTATACCTGTATTCCTGCTTGTGATTTTGAATGGCTTAGGAATATCCCTACCCTTTTTATAAATTCACACTTTTCAAGAGTTAGGGAGAGATGCATTTCAATGCACTTCCTCAACACTTTTCCTAGATTGGAGAGAGCCTCCTGGAAATCATACCCATAAGGTGTGAAATCGTTCATGTAGATATCTACATAATCATGGACTAGTTCAGAAAAAATGCTCAGGACTGTTTTCTAGAAAGTAGCAAGGGTATTACACAAGCCAAAGGGAAGGACTCTGTAAGCAAAGGTGCCCCAAGTACAAATGAAAGTGGTCTTGTACTGGTCCTCTGGGTTGATTTGAATATGGTTATACCCACTGAATCCATCCAGGAAATAGAAAAAATTATTTCCTCCAAGACCATCTAGGACTTGATTAATGAAGGGAAAAGGGAAATGACCCTTTTTAGTGGCTTTGTTTAGTTCTCAACAGTCAACAAAGATTCACCACTTCCCATTTTTATTTGGGAATAAAACAAGAGGAGACACCCACTCACTGTCTGATTTGGGGTAGATGAAACCTACATCCAACATCTTTTGTAGTTCATCCTTCGCTACGTATAAGGTTGGGTTCATCCTCCTTTAGGGCTGGTGCACAAGCTTGAATCCCTATTTAATATAAATATGGTGTGTGCACAATGATGGATGCACCCCTTTCATGTCCTTGTAGTCCCAAGAAAAAGCTTCTAATTTTTCCTTCAGGAGCTAGCACAGTTTCTCTTCTTCCTTGGTCGAGAGGGGTGATTTAATATTTAGGGATTTAAATGGGCCAAATTCCACAACCTTGGTGGCTTCAGAGGTTGAGTCAAATGAGTGCAGCTCAATCCAAGGGTGGATTTCAGATTCTCTCACTAGGTCATCGAGTGGAATGGAAGTGGGGGGTTGGATTTGAATGATGTGGTCAATGAGATCATCCTCATCAGGTTGGCCCCATCTAAGAACAATATCTATGGTACAAATGGGGTAAGGTGTGGTACTGTACACTTCATATTATTCTTTATCATCGTCTAACCACAAGGGTAGGTCATGGTCAATGGAAGGCTGGGCAGGAGGATATATTACCAGTTCTTTGGACAAGGCACCATTATTTATAGTCATGTTTCTGGCCCTACAATTGATATAATCATCGGCAGTGGCTAACCAAGGTCTTCCTAAAATGAGAGGATATCCATTAAACTTGGTTTTTGGCTGGAGGACCAAGAAATCTATGGGGTACTCCTAGGATTCAATCGAGACCATCACATCCTCAAAAATTCCTTCTAGAGCTATTGTGGATCTGTCTGCAAGTTGCAGAATAGTGGTGGTCTTTCTCAAGGCTCCTTGGAGGTTGAGTTTAAGCATAGTTTCCCTAGTCATCACATTAATGGCATCCCCAAGATCAATCAGAGTGTGGGGAACTGTGACACCATCGATGTGTACATATACTACTGGACTTCCATGGTCCAGGTACTTCTAGAAGATCATCCTTCCCAACATTAACCCGGATAGTTGTCCCACAACATTGATGGTGGGGGTTTCTTTCTTATTTCTCCCAATATTTTTAAACCATTTTTATTTGATGAGTCTATTGTAAATAAGGACATCCTTAATGGCCTAGAGAAGGGGTATTTTCACACAGATTTTTCAATTCTCCCAGAATTTTAGTCTCTATTGGGGTGTGTTGACTAGGGTGGATCGGGCGCTCAAGAAAATGAGGTTGATTGGTATGAGGGAAACACTCTTCCTTTTCCTCCTCAGCCTTTCTAGTTGGAGATGGATGATGATTGTCTGGAATTACTCTTCTAGATATTAGGTTCATTTCATGTATCTCCACAACATAAGTTGGATAGGATGTTTCCCCACTGTAAACCTTTTGCTCATGCTTGTTGTTCGGGTTCGAATTTGGCTGAGCAGGCATCTGAGGCAACTTAGGTGTAGCAAAATGAGTGATTTGAGGTTGAGGTTGGGGTGGAGGCAATAAATCAGGTGGTTGGTTGTGTTGGGGCCTCCACCCTTGTTGTGGGTTGATCCACTGAGGTGGTTGAGTAACATACTTCTGGAAGGGTTAGTTTACATGTTGAGGGTGATATGGAGGGGTATAAGGCCAAGTAGTAGGTGTAGACCATGATGGAGGAGTGGATGTGTACCAATAATACATAGGTGTATTTTGGTTTTTATGGTAGTAGGAGTAAGGTGCACCTTGCATGCCTTGCTGATATGACTGAGGCCCTTGAGGCCTTCTCTGATTTATGAAACAGAGTTGCTATGGTCCTCCTTCCCCACCTTGATATACAGCTTTGAGACTAGGTAAGGAGGGACACTTATCTGTGGCATGATTCTCTTCACATACTAAGCAAACCTCTATGACATTTAGTGGAAATTCATTTCGAGTATGTTTTCTAGTACATCTAGGGAAAAACGTAACCAAGGCCCTCTTTGATTCCTCTTGCTTCCTCTTGATCTGCATTGTGTCCATTTGAAAATAAAATGTGTGCAGCATCTTACTTTTGAATTCCTCCAACATATTCTTAATCTCATTCTCGATGGAGGTGGAAGAGGAAGGGGTGTTGGTCATGCTTTGGCTAGCTCTACCTTTCTTCCTAGCTGCCCTAGAGTGGTTTCTAAATAAATTTTTGATGTAATCATAAGGTAGCTGGTAGATGTCTCCTCCTAATAGCATATTAAGGGTTTCTATCACCTCTTCCCTGATCCCTCAGAGAAGTACCAATTTGAGTGATCTGGGATAAAGGGTGTAGTTGGCTCTTTTATAGTTCAGTTGGAATAATTCTTCATAATCCTCCAGGGATTCATCAAGTCCCAAGGTCATCCTAAATATCTCCTCTTTGGTCTCTTTGGACCTACAATATTCTATATATTTTTTGTTGAAGTACTCTTGAATATGTGCTTAGGAAGTGATATTGTTCCCAGGAAAACCCATGAACCAGTGCAAGGTTCAATCCTTGGGGGTGTATGGGAACAATTTTAGATTTTTTTCATCTGAGGCATAGTCATAAGTCCTACAAACAACAGAAAACTCAAACATGAAGGTGTTAGGATCCTTAGAAGTAAGACCATGGAAATGAGGAAGGGTTGAGGGACTGATTTTCTTCATTCTAGTTTCTCCATATGTTTCTCTAATGGGAAAGACTCCTTGGGCCCTAGTTTCAGCCATCGCTTGAATTCGTGAAGCAAGTTCCTCTTCTTCTCCAATAGGTTCTTCAAAATTTTCAAGTGGTTCACCTATGGTGTGTTCATCCTCACAGTCACTGAAGAAGAGTGAAGGGTGACTGTGTAGGGATGTGGGGGTTTTTGGTAAGAATTTTCCTTGGTTATCCCTACTCTTACGAGGAATTAAAGTCAAACTATTTTTGTATTTTTCAATATTTTGGAATTGAATTTAAAAGAAAAAGAAGAAAAAAATGCTAAAGAAAAAAAAAACATCTACTTAGATACTTCCCCGAAAATGGCGCCAAAGAGTGGTAAGCCTTGGTATTGCACCAAGAGTGTTGCAACTCCCAGAGGCTACTCAACTTTACTTTGTCAACCTGGGGTTCATACAAACTTGGAGGTGACAATGCTATATGCAAAACAGATGAGTTCTACTCATGCCATCCTCATCTAAATTCTACAATGAGTTGCTACTGTTAGGGCTACCTCTCGGAAAGGAAGTATGTCACACTTCTAAATGTAATCTAACACTGGAAATAAATCATGACCCTTACTCTATAGTGCTACGAGATTTCCTGTAGTGCTACAGTATGTCCTGAAAGGCTACAGGAAATAGGCTGTGTGGAGTTTGAGGCTAGAAATGGTGAGGAAAAGGTTAGGAGAGGTGGGGTGAAGGTGGATCTAGGTATATTAAGGGTATCCAACCCCTTGGCCAAGCTCATAACTCTTCACAAATTATTTCTATCACCTTCAAGGTGGCTCTCAGTGATGTGGTGGTGATTTCAAAAAGCAAGGTTGTAGGTGACTGGGATGGAAGGTGGTTGATGAAGGGTGGAGACTGAAGTTGATGGTGTTGAATGGGTCCTCCTCTAGTGTTGTATTCAAAACTACAATCAAACTACATGTTCATGAATTCATCATTGATAAACTCATCATAAAAATGGTGCAAAATATGAGTTGAATTTAAATAAACCTACCTATGAAACTGAAAAATAAATCTACCTCTGCATCTACAACATGTTCATGATAACCAAAGTAAACTATCTAACTTTTCCAAGAAATCATAAACTAAAAGAAATTTTGGTTTGTGGTAGAATACCTTCCTCCTCAAGCTCCAATGGAAGAGGTGAGAGAGGGAGGCTTAGCACACAGTTTTGAGGTTTTATATGCTACTCAACATAAAATTAAAGAAATTAACTATTGAAACATAAGAGAAAACACAAGTAAATAAGATACTAGGGCAAATGGATTGGGCCCTAACCCATGAGCTCAGCTCCCTGAAACTAACTAAGTGGAGAAGAAACCAAATTCTCATTTTATTTAATAACCAGCCTTGTACATAGCATATGAAAGTCAAAAATGTCTAATACAAGAGCCAAGAGTGCTCTATATACATCCAAAAATCGAATCCTAGTGAGCTCTTTCTCTAGCATATTTATGCTCAAAGGTAGCTACCAGCAACTCCCTAAAAATTAGGTGTTTTTTCCCTTAAAACTCGAGAGAAGTGGAGCTTGCCTCCCTTTGATCTTTCACTTTCTTGGTTGCCTCTGATTTTGAGTTGTTGGAGGATAATCTCGAGGATATATTGGCTGCCTTTAGGAGTTAAGGAGGTGGTCAACCCTCCTACAATCACTCCTTGTTGTCTACTCTGAGCCCTGCTTGTGCAATCTTCCTAAAAAATGGCATTATTCCCCTGATTTTATTTCATTTGAACCAAATTAGAACTTGAAGCATGACAACCCTTAATACACCAGTCTCACTAAGAAAAACATGACAAAATGAAATTAAATGAGAGAGACAGATAATAATTAAGCTAAAAAGGTTAGAAAGAGAGAGATAGAATAATTAGGCTAAATATAACTCATAACAACTAAAACAAGTATAATCACAATTATAGGTAAGATCACCAATAACACATCATAAGTACAGAACAAGAAAAATATATTAAATTGAAATTATTTCAACGCATCTAACTTGTCTTCAAAAACATGAACACAAGTATCTCTAATATAACAGATAAAACTATATTAAGAGTTTTGTTGCTAGTCTTCAAAAACAAATAACAATTTTCAAATCACATAGAAATAAAATAGTGACTTTAATATCTGAGAGATTCATGGCGGGAGCATGAGTCTCTCTTAAATATTTTATATTTTTACTTTATAGGATCTTTATCCACTGTGCATCGTAAACAATCACCAACAAAATCGAACTCTATTGCATTATTCTGTCCACCACCTAAAATATTGACCAGTTTGTTTCGTCAAGATCTTATGGTGATATGGATTTCTTCAAGTTATGACGATAGGTGGAAATCAATCTCTTCAATTTTTTCCACATCCTCAAGTTTTTATTTTGATATATCTTGCTTGGATATATATTAGCTTGTGATTGGGCTATAGAAAGAATGAAAAATTGTAGAACGTGACTTTCTATAGTTATAACATTTTAAATTATTCTCATAACGAAATGTATAAAACTATAGAAAGATGGACATGATTACCTTTAAATTCTTCAAATGTAACCTTGTATATCAAGCATGGTGTCTATGCATAAATGATAACATAATTTTATCAAGAAATAGTTATGATGGGAATATAAGAGAAAATATAGGAAAAAATAAGGAAAACAAAGTGACAAAAGAGCTTATTTTTGGCCCTCAACATTCCCCCATACCGAGGATTTTGTGTGTCCTCTTGCATTAGAAAATTTTCAAAACAAAAGAAAAATATTCCTTGTTATTGTATAGTCTAAGCAGCTTGGATGATAATATCTAAGTTATTACCCTAAGCTCCCTTCTTCCTCATAGTTATTGACCATCTTGGCTTTCTCAAGAGTATTCTAGCATTTAAATTTTAATTTTGGAATGTATTTTCTCATTAGCTTTCTTGAGTTTCAAATTCTTCATATACCAGTGCTACATATTTTTCAACATCTTTTGATTATGTGTCTTCAAGACTTCATTTTCACACTTTATGTGTCTTTATATGACCTCTAACTCTTTTATTTCTTGTCTTAACTTCTCAAATATATCATTTTATTTAAAATTACCAAATGTTGGATTGTCTATATGATATGGCACTGAACTATAAAGAAGAGATGTTGGTGGACTAAAAATAGGGGAATAACTAAAGGATTGTTATATTTGTTCATATTGAACTTCTTTTTCAAGAAAATTAATATATTCATATACCTTTTATTGAGTAATATTAATTCCTAGACTATTATTCTTTTTCCATGGAATGTCTAGAATATATCAATTGTTAGATTGGTTTGTCTTTATTGTGGTAATGTTGTAGATGAGAGAGGTGTATAAATGTCAATTATGGAACTAGTATCCATATTTTGTAGAAGTGTTGTTGATGTCATCAAAGTAGAAACCCTTAGCTTATTATTTGTTTTCCTTGATGAAGTATTTCCTTCTTTACCATAATTTTCATTGTTGATTACTGGATGATAAACATTTTCTTTCCCTGTCAATTCTTTGGTCATACTTCAAGTAACTATTTGGGGTTTGTCATCAGTCTTAGGGTTTATATTCTTTGATTTTTTCTTCCCTCAACTTTTTCCTTTTACTACTCTTCGACTATGAATTCCTCTGTAGCTAAATTGTTCTACAATTTCAATACATGGATTTTATTCTTTTGATTTTTCTTTCTCCCTTCTTCTTCTATGATTTTTCCTTGGTTTTTTTTGGTTTGAAACTAGAAACCTGCTCTTCAGTTATTTCCTTCACTTGAGAACCTTCAGGTTCAAAATTATCTACAAGCATAGGGTTTTCTTCAAATTTTCCTTCAAATTCATTTAATATTTCATTTGTTAACTCCACTACAAGATCACTTACTCTATAGCCTTATGATTATGAGTCTTGGGCTTTTAAACCCTATCCTTAGTGTGATTCTTCTTATGGCTTGGAACATATGTTTCTTGTGAAGCTAATGGAGCTTCTTTGAATCAATTTCTCAAGAGACATTTATCCTAATTGTCCCCTTTTTGATGAAATTTGTCTTCAATTAAATTTCACAATCGCAAATGATACACACTTATTTCTATATTCTTAGGATTTTTCTAAACTTTTGAAGTCATTTTTTAATATTTTTAAGAAGATAATGAGATAAATTTATTTCGTGACCTTTTTGGAAATTCATTAGGAGACAAATATGATATAACATTATCAAAATGATGATTTTTTGGATAACAAAAAGAACATCCCCCATTTTTTATTTGAATGTTGAGATTGGTACGTGCTTTTTCCAATTTCTTGTTGTCATATAAGGTTTGATCAGAAATTTCCTCCATGCATTTCCCATTTCCCTTTGAATGTTGATATTGGTACGTCCTTTTTCCAATTTATTATTGTCATCTAAGGCTTGATCAGAAATTTCCTCCATGCATCTCCCTTAATTTTTTGGTTTTTAAACTAGTTCTCTCTAGTCCCTCGTAATTTGGTGGCTTCAACTAAGAAAGAGTTTGTAACCTTCAATCATATGTCCCCTACATCAGCTTCCGCTCCATCAAAGGCTCTGGAAAATTCCTTTGTTACTCAAACATCATATCCTTGATTTTTTTCTAAAAACTTAAACCATCCTATTATTTGGAACCTTTCCCTACATTTTTGATATGGTTCTAAGAATTGAGGTCCTCAAGGTTCAAATCATACCACATGTAGCATCCTCAACGTTAAGGAAGTATTAGTTCTTCAAATTATCTCTATTATCATTGTTATCAATGGTGGTATATGTATATTCTAATACAATAGGTGAATTGAATATGATGAAAAGGTGGCAGAGGGATAGGAATTAAGTGAAATGAATATAATGGAAAGATGGAAAAATTTTATGAGTTCAAGATCAAAAATGCTTGATAGAAGTATTCATTCCCTATTGTGTAATGATGGAGAATCAATTCCATGTTATATAATAAAACCCCTCAACCACTTAATGGAATCATTAAGGTGATTTTCAAGCAACTTAATTAATGGTGCAAATGAATAGGGATATAATGGATCAAAAGACGTGGGTGGAAGAATGTTTTCATTAAAAGAAGTCATTTGAAATTATACCATATTTTGAGCTTAGATTAAAAATATGTCCTTTCACTATAAGCTTTATAATTTCTTTAAACAAATACAATTAAAATGTTACTTGAGTTTACCTTTAACTACCTTATATTGGTTTGTCATGCTTCGAGAACAAAATTATTTCTTGGAGACTTTAATACAGGATTTTTTGATCTTGCTTCATGGATTCATATGTTAGTATTTGATGACCCCTCTAATTTATGTAGTTTTTGAAAATATATTTTCTAATAAACTTCGTCATATTTGAAGAACCTTCAGTGGCTACAAAAAGTTTTCACAACTACAAAAAGTCTATAATCTTGATAGAATTTTGTTGTGTTAATGATAGAATTTCACCTAATAGAAGTAGGCTACTTTTAACCTAATATATCAGCCCGGGATCTACCTATAATAAGGTGTGTGTATATGTGAAAAGAGTAATTAAGAAAATATATTAGATCCTTAAACTCACATAGCGTTCATATTTTGAATTATAATCAATTATTTTAGGAGATGCACTTGATCCCTCGTAAGTTAGTGTACTGTGTTATGTTTGATTCCAGAGACCCTTCTTCGACTTGAAGATATTGCTCTTATCTATCATGATCCACTATACTTGAAAACATGCACCAACAATAAAATCAAATATGCCTTCTTCAAAGTGCAGATTAGCATACAAGAAAGATACATGAACACATAATGCAAATAGAATATAAGGTAAAGGAATCATAAAATTTCATTAATCGCAATTGTCTCGATTATGAAATTATTATTATCTCATAATTATAATTTTTTGGCAAAGTATTTATGCTAAATTACTCAATCATATAATTCCACCATTTTAACATGGAATGAATCCCATATAAGTAAAATCAAAGGTGAAAAGGGATGCATTCTAGCCGAAAATTAAGGTAATTTAAACCTAGGTTTATCTCACTATACTGGACAAGAAAATAAGGTTATAGAAAATGCCCCCTAATGCATGAGGTCAGAAGAGAAACAGATGGATGGCATGCATTACAACAAAACGCAGAGCTCAAAATGGGATGAAGGAGCCAAAAATGTGAATCTAGATTAAAGGAACCCAAATATTGGAGTCTTAGCTATGTTGATAACATCCCCAAGGTGGGAATACCCTGCATACTCGGTCATAAAGAGAAAATTTAACATGGTTGCCAAACATAAATTACAGATCCATAACATTAAATTATAGACATGGACGCAAACAATGCATAATGGATTCATGTGACAGACTAGAAATATCATAGCCACTATAAAATACAAATATGGACACATAACATAGGAGGTGCCCCAAAGTAGTCTTAAAAGTTAACGAATGATACATAAATACAACACATCTTGGTAAGGGTTCTATATAAGAGTGATATGTCCCTAACCTAGGGACCTCTACACAACCCCAATGGTATGAATCTACATCATGTGAATATATGTGCTAATGTTGAGCATGGTAGAAACGGTATAATTACCGTTCAATGAGGTGTACCATTAACAGACATGAGGGAACCCAATGATAATGAAAATGGACCCCAAGTTAACTGAAAAAATCCACTAAGTGTGGATAAATGAGTTGACATCGAACACTTTCAAACTCGATCGATCAGAAGTCAACGATGTAAATCCACTTTCAATTATGAGGATGCCCGTCGTTGAGGTCTACAAGCTCCAAGGTACTAATTGTACCTCTCTTGGATAATGAGATAAATTCAATAGGATAAGATCCATTAAAGGAGGGCCTTAATGTACCCCCCATAAATCGATAGGAAACAGACCAAGAGATGATGTGAATGGGTGAAGTTATGAAATTATGAAGTGAAAATAACATAGGGATGGCCAACACAAAAAGGTTAATAAGGACTGCAGATGGCTGACATAGGCTAAGATGTTAGATATAAGACTTTTTTGATCCATAATGTAGATAAATTTCTTTCGGAATAATGTAGATAAATGAACAAATCCTGATGATGTGATTATTCTGAAATACATTTATCTACAGGCTAAGAAGTCCCTTGAACACATAATGGAATGACATAAAATTTACTTGGAAGCATGACTATTGAGAACCATATGATATCATGCAACAATGCAGGAGGAATTCAAGCACGCTTCTTAGTGACTGGAAGAGTAACTAGTTGTAGGATTAGACAGGCTCATATGCATGGTATAACCCCTAAGAAATCTAAAACCCAGTTGTCAGATAATGACGCAAATAAGTGTTGTGCTCAAGGGTGATGCAATTGTCGTTTCCATTTTGACGACTAACAAAAATAAATGATTCCCTTCCTATTTTATGTTTTTAGTCTCCTTCATGGTTTAATGAGCGTGAAATATAATAAAAGCATGCTTAATAGGTTCCTTTTTCGTAAGTTTTAACGAGGCCAAAAAATAGATAAAATTACACTTGTTTCCTTCTCAAAATTTAATGGGCTTGAGAATATAAAAGAGATTTCTCACCTACTTTCAATTTAGTTAACGAGTAGGAATAGATGGAAAAAACTTGACATTTTCTTATAAGTTTTATGAGCATGAGAATATGGGAAAAATAAGCTCAGAATTTTAATGGTTTTCACAAGTCATGAAAATAAAATCAAAATGGAATTGGCATTTTCATTATTTAATGAGCATGAAAACAATGCAAAAAGGAATGTCCTAAAGGAACAAGTGGTATAAGGGTAGCAACTAGTTTCAGTATGATGGAACCACTCAAAGCATGATCCAGGTGGATATTGGTGGCCACCCACATATTCCACTTGGATTCCCACCATCGTTTCTTTCATTTTTTCAGTTTCATCACAATTTACTACTTTTAGCTTTTTTCAGGTCCTAAACTTCTAGAGCCATTTTGAGTCCCTAAACGACGTTTTTGGGGAAAACCTGGAGCAACATGGAATTTCCTTCAATTTTTCTCACTCAAAAGTTGTATTCCTTGGATAGATATTTCTAACAAGGTATTGAGCGCATCAAACGGAGATCAAATGCCAAATTTATGCCCCCAGGAAGTTGAAGTACCAATTTACCCAAACTAGGACCATAGTTTTGGCACTTCATCTCCTAGGGTTAGGTTTTTGGATGTTTAGGGTTTTTCATTTTTTCTAAATGATAAATAGGCCTTTGAGCCTCATTACAACACAATTTTGAGGCATGTATCTGCCACATCTTTTCTCAAAGATAAGCTACCAGTGCCCTAGCTAGTTTATTTTAATTATGTTTGTAAGCATATTTCTGTTATTTGATATTAATGAAATGAAGTATTATTTCCGCTGCATCTCTGTGTTTATGTATATTTCTGTATTTTATTTCATTCCTGCATAAATCAGGATCAGTGGTATCAGAGCAGTCTGCTCTTTCTCTATTTTTCTTTGCATGTCCCAACGAGGTCAGGGTATAACGAGTTAGGGCTCAATCTAGTTGAACCTTTTCAAGATCAGCCTTGCAAACCCCGACGACCTCCCATGGAAAAAGAAAATAAATATGAGGGAGTAGGAGATCCTATCAAATTATTGCTCAAGGAGGCCCTCGAGAAACAAAGGAATGTGACGATGGATAACTTTGCCTAGATCCTTTAACAGCTTCCCACCAGCGGCGCATATGCATCCAACAGCCACTCTAGCACCCCTTTCAAGGTACAGGTCAACTTCGCATTCCTGTATTTTAAGGCCAGATAGAGATAAATGGTTGAATTTGTTGGAAGGGTACTTATCGGCCCATGATTTCTCCGACTGAGAAAAGATTACTTTTGCACTCCTCAAAGTCGCCCCCCATGTCAAAGACTGGTGGGAAACCTATTGTGAGAAAAAGTACAGGAGGGATCCCTCTTTGTTCTCGATCGCACCCACTTGGAATTTGTTCTAAGATGGAATCAAGGAAAAATATTACCCTGTGGGGAGATATGAGGACAAGTACATCTAACAGACCACGTTGTGGAAGCAAAGGGATCAAGATGTGCACGAACTGACGAATTTGTTCCATACCTTGCGCACAAAGTGGGGTATTAAATATTTAGAGAGACATTTGGTGCTAGATTACCGCAGTTGTTTGCAAAGATACATTTAGGAAGAAATGGAGTTCCTCGACATTACCTCACTTGGCACGACATATCGCTATGCCACTAGATCGAGCATAAATAAAGCAGAAGAAATGAGAGTTTGGATCCGCGAATCCGAAGCCAGGGAAAGGCACCCCCAAACCACAGAACAAGGGGAAAATCCAAAGCGGGGTGACTCAGAACAACACCATAAATCCAAAGAAGGACACAGGGAAGTGGTGTTAATTTCATAACAGCCCCACTCACAGCACAAACGAGTGTCAGGAAAAACAGTCGTTGGTGGCCAAACTGAAGGCATCTGAATCAGATGCATGTTTTGATCCTAAGTCAGAACCAAACAAGGACAATGAAAAAGGGAAGAAAATAATTGATGCAGAACCTAGTGCCACAGTTTCCACCACCAAACTCCAGAGGAAGGAGCCCGAGGATCTAGAGGAGGGGGAGCGCCTCTTCCATTTGCATATGTGGGTGAAGGGTTCTCCATTATAATTCCTTGTCAATAGAGGAAGCCAAAAGAACGTCATTTTAGCAGAGGTCATGAAGCGGTTGGGCCTACCAACCATAGCACACCCATAGCCATATACCATTAGGTGGTTTCACCAAGGAAGAGATCTTCACGTCCACCAGCAGTGTCGCCTTCCGTATAGCATCAAGCCATTAACAGATGAGGTACTATGTGATATTGCTCTTATTGATGTGTCCGATGTATTATCGGGCCAACCATACTTGTGGAAGTGACATGTTGTGTATGATTCTAGGCCTCAATATGTTGTTATTACTTTGGGAAATAAATTGTACAGGATACCAGAGGTAATACCACCTCCTGTCATCTCTTTGACTACAGCAAAAAAACGTAGTAAGATTCTTTCACAAACGAGGAAATTTATTTGCATTACGATTCACCCACAAGGAAAGAATAAGATTATGGCTCCCCTGCACAGCAGCAGTAGATGGACAAAGTCGTGGAGGAATATGAGGACATTTTCTCCTGACCCACAGAGGTTCCTCTACACTGTTAGTGAAGGCACTACATTGATATGACCCCAGGCACATCGCCGCCTGATGTTGCCATAACTCATGCGACCACATAGACAGAATACACACATGTATTTTTTGAGTTTGATAAAGCAATCAAATTTATTGAATGCATCCAACACGTCTTCCAGCAGATCCACGACATATTGGACAAATCCAATGCCAAGTACAAGAATCACCTTGATCATCATCGAGTGCCACACAACTTCCAGGTGGGAGAAAAAGTGTGGCTGCATTTGTATAAGGAGCTCCTCATTGGACCCCATTGCAAGCTTCGCCTACTCCAATATGGGCCATACACCATCACCAAGGCAAGTGGCTCACCGAGGACCAATTTTAGCAGAATTTTCCTCATCTCATGCATGAACTCAACGCAATGAGGAACATTGCTTCCTAAGGGGGGAGGAATTATCTAGGTGGATATCGGTGGCCACCCACCTATTCCACTTGAAACCCCACCATTTTTTCTTTTATTTTTTCAGTTTTAGCACATTTACTATTTTTAACAGTTTTTTGGGTCTTTAACTTTTGAAGCCATTTTGAGGCCCTAAGCGAAATTTTTTGGGAAAACTTGGAGTAATGAGGAAGTTACTTTAATGTTTCTCACTCAAAATTTTTATTTCTCTAATATATATTTCTAATGAGGTATTGAGCACGTCAAACGAAGGTCATATGCCAAAGTTACGTCCTGGGGAAGTTGATGTACCAATTTACCCAAACGGGGCCCATAGTTTTGGCGCTTCATCTTCTAGTGTTAGTTTTTTGGATGTTTAGGGTTTTCCATTATTTCTCAACAATAAATAGGCCTTCAAGCCTCATTGTAACATAGTTTAGAGGCATGTAGCCACCACATCTCTTCTCATAGATAAGCCATTAGTGCCCTAGCTAGTTTATTTTCATTATGTCTGTAAGCATATTCATGTTCTTTGATATTAATGAAATGAAGTATTATTTTCGCTACATCTTTGTGTTTATGTCAATTTTTGTATTTTATTGTGTTCCTGCATAAATCTGGATCAAAGCATAAGGAGGAAAATAGGTTGGAAAATAACACTGCTCATCACAACGACTCCTCTAAGAAAGGGTAAGACACTAAATGAAAGCGAATGGTGGACCAAGCAGAGGATGACAGTGGTGGTGAAATGAAACCATGGCTTGTCATGAAAATTTAGGTTAATAAAATGTAGTGATAACGACGGATGAAGTGTGTAATCCTCCTGAGGTAAGGCCAAAATGTGACAAACAAGAGTAGATGAGGCTCAAATTCTAAGTCATGGTGGGTGAAAAAGAGGAATTCTAAAAAGGAAATAAATACTGCATACACACCAACATGGCAAAGAGGTGCTAAACTAGGGCATCCATGTATAATTAATCTCTACCAACAATTTAATAAGTGATATGGGCTTATGTCGCAACTTGAATGGGTCGAACCTAAGGCACAATGAAAGTGGTCAAGATGATCAATAATGCAATGAAGATGGTGATACGTGACCTACCCCTACATGCCAAGTTTAAGAGAAACGCACCTAAGGTAAAATGGATTTCACAATAGAAACACCACCCTATCCTATAAATATCATGCACAAAGACTATACCCATGGTTAAATAAGATAATGAAAGAAATAAAACATGGATTAGGTAAAAACAGGACAAGGTATTTTTATTTTTTTATTTGGCATATATGATGAAATATAAATTTCTCACATCACACACCAAACCAAAAAGAGATAAAAATATCACACAGTCCTATGTACAATATGTACAAGTGCAACTCAATTTAATAGGTCATGTCAAAGTGTGCCCACTACTAATCATAGGCAAAGGATTTCCATACATGAACTCATGGAATAATGGAGGTACTAATCCAATTCCTCATGGATTAGTTCTAGATGTTCCTGTAGGTCTTTAACCTGATCCTTCAACTTTATGTTTGTAGATTTCAACTACAAATTCATTCTCCTGACATGTTTTTCCTCTTTCCTCAATGGCATGGTCTATTTGATTAACTGCACCTGATAGGAACCTAATCAGACAACTTCATGTAACTGTTTCAGACCAACTTGTAACTAAAGTTTACCCTCTTCAAGAAATTGCATCTGATAGGCTGCTAATTAGAAAAATTCATGTAACCGTTTCACACCAACTTGTAACTGAATTTTAGCCTCTTCAGTCTGAGAGGGATCTCTCAAAAGGGTTAATGATATTGAATAAAGATGAATCTAGATGGCTAACTCTACTTGGAAAACAACTTGCTTGTGATGTGTATAGGTTGACAAGAGTATAAGTCTACAATCATTAGGCTTATGGAGTCAAAAAATTCAGTGATTCAGTAGTAAGTTCACTTGACATGGAAGCTGAGGTAGGTAAGAGTTTTTAGCAGAGGTAAAGCACACATGAAAATATGAAATAACACAGTCAATTCATCTATAAATGAAGTCAGAGCTTTACATGAATGAATTCTGAGTATTAAAGATAAAAACCATTGCAAATGGTACAAATATAAAATATAGATCAAGTAAGCACTAAAAACTCCAGAATCTCAGGTTGGTCAAGTAAAAGTTCTCTGTATCACTGAAAATAGTCAATTTACTTAAAGCTGCAATATTTCCAAAAAGTCTCCAACCCTTTACAAATTCGAATATCTTCCCTTTAATAAACTTGTTACATGATGAGATGATCTTCCTCCTAGCTATATTCATCGAACTTTACCTAATGACACCTTACATAACAAGAAAACACCTACTTTAATGAGAAAATGACAGTTATTCTATTTGACAGTCCTTTTCCTAATAGGACTCAAAATGTTCATTATTACATCAACTATTTTATCTCCTAATATCAGTTACATCCCTGAAAACTATTATTTCACGTTTTCAAATAGGGTGTGATGGAACTCATCACTACATGACATCTTAATTAGCTTCCTCTAATTCTGGAATCAAACCCTGCTTTTTAGGAAAACTAGTCCTTATCTTCAACACATGATTTGGATGATGAGTTGTCTTTATCTCCTAGTCTTCAATTATTGGATAACTACTAACATAGTCCTTTGACCCTTCAAAAGTATCCACCTATCCAAAACTGCACAAAAACATGCTCATAAAGCTTCAAAACTGTACGCTACAAAAGTACGAAACTTTTGTAGCATACTTTCATAGCGTTACAAAAATTCCCTTTGCCATCAACTTTTTTTATTCTTTCCTTCTGCATTGTATTCCTCATGTCTTGGCATATCCTCCATGTGATTTCCTCCTCTTGGAAACTTCTCAAAATGGTTCAATAGGAAAAAAGAAAGCTACAGTGGTTTCATAGCGTTTTCTTGGCTTCAATCCTAGGAAACGCTACGAAACTGCTGAAAAGTATGTTATTTCCAGATTTTTGTCTAGCTTCAAAAATGTGTCTTCCTACTGTAAAAAAATTATTTCCAACATGTCATTTACTTTCAAAAACATAAACTAGCTCTAACTAGGAGTCTTGAAGTGTTTATTCCTCATTGATGATGATTTGAGCTATTGGCTCCTCAACTACTGTCATTTTTAGGCCTTTCTTCTCCAATTCCTCATGGATTAGTTCTAGTTGTTCCTGTAGGTCTTTAACCTGATCCTTCAACTTTATGCTTTTAGATTTCAACTGCAAATTCATTCTCCTGACATGTTTCACATATTTCCTCAATGGCATGGTCCATTTGATTAACTGATGTGTATTATCTAGGGTCTTGGAAACACTTTCAACCTGCTCTTCCCAAATTTCTTTCATCTTTCCAAACTGAACCTTCTGGAAATTGTGTTTTCTTGCTTCCTTCTTCATAACTGCAATTTCATGGTTAGCTAACCTTAACTGTTCTTCAAGGAGTTTAAGCTCTATTTTTTCAATTACTTTTTATTTTCATTTCTTTGGCTTGCTAACTATATCTTTTTCTGTAGGATATGAAAGATAAATAATGTCTTGTGGTGGCTTGATAGTATCAGTAACTAGATGAAATTATTTGCTGCTATCCAAAAAATTTCTAGCATGCCTTGTCTTGGGCTTTCTTGCCTAGAACATAAAACCTGCATCTTCTCCTTCAAATTCTAGTTTCTTTGCAGATTTGACTTTCTTTAGTTTCTGTTCACCTTCTTCTATATGCTCAGCCTGGACTATAGGAGTCTCTTCAATATCAATGGCATGTAATATGTCTTCTAAATTTCCTTTAGCTACTATTCTGTCTTCTACATCCTCTGTTTTGTCTTGTAAAGCCACTATTTGACTCCTTGTTATCCTTTTGTTGCCTTTTTTACTCACAGATTTCTTTTTTTTGTAGGTTTGATCACTTATGATTTTTGCTTTGTAGGTGGGAAATTGGGTGTATCAAAACTATGCAATCGCTCTATTTCCATCATGACTGGTTCACTTTTCTCTACTCTTGCTGGTTCACTTGGTTCTACCACTAAAGGTGATGGGATACCCCTAGGTTTAGGTGTTCTTGTAGGAGTAAGGGTATCCAATTCAAAACCATTAACAAATAAGAAAGAGGACCAGTCTCTGCCTAGTCTTTGGAGCTCATCTAAAACCAACAATTTTATTAAAACCATGATGAAACAATGAAGTTTCATTTCCTTCAGAATTTTCTTGGACCTTATCTGCCATTTTTGCTAAACTTTTGTGTAAATAGAAAGGCAGATCAAGAGATATCTTACCAGTAAAGTGTAGGAGAATCTTGAAATGGTAAGAATAGACTTTATGGTATCTCCCTTCACAAGTGAAATATTTATGGATGATAAGCAGCAACTTTGAGTAGTTATCCTTCATGCAGCTCCTTGGGATGGCATTTGTAAGGTCCATTTCACTGTTTTCTGGCTTGATAAACTCTTTGCACTCCTCCATGTTGAATTTGAACCCTTTTAACCACTTCTCTTGTCCCCTTGGGATCCCTGTTGCTGATGTAATGACCTCTGGTGTAATGGTAAGATTCAGCATCCCCACTTTAGTAGTTGTTCCAATTAAAATTTAGAGAAAAATCTTTGGAAACCTGTACATGGCAGCCTTGTAGTCTTTCACAAATCTGTAAACATCTTGTCCTTATGAAGACTTCTACTGTTGTTGGATCTTCATTGATTAGATTTATATCTGGTGGCTCATATCTTAGACATTGGCCACCCTTATTTGTCTTTATTTTTTCATCCATATTTTCTTTAGTGTCTTCTCTGCTTTGCTTGATAGTTCTCTACCTCGCTTGATCACTGATATCTGCAACCTTTGAAAATACCAGCCACAGTTTTAGCTTAATAAAATGCTCTCCAGAGCTCAATATCAAATAAATAAGGAATGAAGAATGAGAAATGACTTAATTTGGAAATATTTTGAAGTTTGATGCCCACTCATAACACAATGATGACTCATACATGCCTAAAATGGTGATGATGATTTCGGACCTGACCATGTACCTTGATCTTTACCCTAACTAACTCGAATGGTATTTAACTTATCCTTTTCAAATGATTTTCTAACACCTAACACCTAACTTGACATGACAGACAGGAAACCTCACTTTCGTAGCATATTTAGTGTAAATCTAGGTGTTTTTGCTATGAAAGTTTTATCGGTTTCATAGCGAAAAGTGAAATTTCTCAGTGTATTTCGCTACAAAACTGTGGTTTCTTAGCTAAAATGACCATTTTGGTACTAAAACCTTGGGAAATGAAAACTGTCAGAAAATTATGAGTGATGTTACATGAGGGGATTTGAAAGTGAGTGGGTTTAGACCTTAGGGTAAGCTTAATAAGAAAAATTTTAAAAATTTCCTTGACCAATTAATGAAAAATGAACCCTACAACCCTGCCTTTGACACATGAACCTATATGACTTTGTCAAATGATGCTTCATTTTTTTTAGTGATAACAATGGCTCCACTTGGGATGGTGTGCCCCAATGGTACACTAAAGAACCAGTAGTTCCAGTGTTGCTATCCATCTTCTTGAAAACAAAAACTTTGAAATTTGCCAAGCTTTCCTTCAAACTTCAATGGCCTTCACCTCGGGCTCAAGCTTGATGATTCAGCTTGTCATTATTAGCAGAAAAACATATAAAATAGAATATATACAATGGAATTAATGATCAGCATATTTTAAGATGAGTAGTGCTTCAAAAACCTGCCATTGACAGGCCCTCCAGCACATGGTTGTCCATCCATCTCCTGCAAAATGTAAGTATTGTTCCCATGAAATGTAGCTACTCTGAATGGACCTTTCAAAATGTTCTCAAAGTTACCATGTTTCCCCTTCTCTTCAATCCTCGCCTACCATTTCAAAACCACATCTTGGATTTGAAAATTTTATTCTGCCTTGACCTTCTTGTCAAATGTCTTCTTGATTCTGTTTTGAAATTATTGATTACTGTTATAGAATTCCTCCCTTTTCTCTTGCAAAGCTATCAACTGATTAATCCTTATATGAATTGCATTTGGCTCCTCCTCCAATCCTTGCAGCAGCTTCATGACAGGAACTCCTAACGATGTGGGAAAGATGGCTTCGGCTCCATATACCAACTCATAACGTGAAGTTTCAATTGATCTCTTTATGCACACTCTATCAGCCCATAGAGCATAATTTAGCTTCAAATTCCATGACTTCTTATTTTCCTGCAACACTTTCTTAATAATCCTCACAATACTCTTGTTAGAAGGTTCATCAAGACCATTACCTTGTGGATAATATTCATTAGAATTCCCAAGAGTAATGTGATATTGATGACAAAAACTAATCAGCTTCTTAGATTTAAATGCATGTGCATTATCAGTGATGATCTTCATAGGGTAGCCAAATCTAGACAGTATATTATTTTCCAAAAATGAAATGTTAACTGAATCATTTTCCTGCCTAGTTGGGATTGCTTCAATACACTTGGTGAAATAGTCAGTTGTTGTTAAAATCCAGCGATGCTAACCTGAAGATGATGGATGAATATCACCAATAAAATCTATCCCCAATTTCTGAAATTGCACCTCAACATATAGAGGCATCAAGGGTAAAGGTACAAGCTTCTTCTTACCATAAAAAATCTGGCATTCATGGCAGGCAACAATATTTTTGTAGACATCTTTGAACATAGTAGGCCAATAATATCATGCTCTAAGAATCTTATTTGTTATAGCCTTCCAATAATGATGACCTCCACAATCTCCTTTGTGAAACTCCTCAATCACTTTTTCAGCCTCTTCTTCCAACAAATGATTCAACAAAATACCACTGGTATCCTTCCAATACAAATTTTTTTCAATGATGCGGTACCTCAAAGACTTTAACTTTACAAATATTGCCTTAGACATTGTCAGCTCAGCAGGTGCTCTATGATGATGTAAGACATAAACAATGTCTTTGTACCAATCTGAAATGATGTACTTTTCTTCAATGGGGATCAGCTCCTCATCTTCATCTAAAATTTCTGCAATTAATTTCATGTCAAGACAGTCAAATTTTGACTATGCCATCAGCTTTGCTAGGCCTTGACCTTTGACCAATTTTGTGGGCTTTATCTCTATATCATATTCCAACAAGTTATCAATCCATTTTCCCCTTTTATCATCGGGATCAGCTTGAGTTATAATGTCTTTCACAATCGCATTAGGAACAAAAGCTATAATATGAGAATGTAGAATGTAAATTCTGAAATTTTTGATGGCCTTAACCATGGCATAAGCTTGCTTCTCTAAGATGTTGTAGTTCAGATCTGAGTTAGCTAATGTCCTACTAAAAAAATAAATGGGTTGCTTAGTACCGTGTTGTCCTTTCTGCAACAAAACTCCAGTAATTGTATTTTCTGATGCAAATGTAAAAACTAGAAATTACTTAGAAAAATATGGGTTGATCAACAATGGTGCTTGGGTGATCGCCTTCTTAATCTCCTCAAATGAGTGTTTTTCTTCTGTTTTCCACTTAATATCAGCTCCTTTCTTCAGCATCTTTGTTATTACCTTTACAATCTCAGCAAAATTAGAAATAAAACTCCTCAAAAAATTTACCTTTCCAAGGAAACACTGATTCTATTTTCTGCTTATAGGCAGATCCACTTTCTGAATTGCATTGACCCTGTTTGGATCAATCTTAATCCCATCTTTAGAAATAATATGTCCAAGTAATTTACCTAAAGTTAAAGCAAAAATGATTTTAGTGGGATTGAGAGAAATGCCAAACCTTCTACACTTCAGTAGAATCTTTTCTAGGTGCTTCAAGTGATCTTCTTCCCTCCTTGAGAAGATTTTTATGTCATCTAGATAGACAACCACCATCTTGTCTTTCTCCTCAGCAAAAGCAATGTCCATTGCTCTCTGAAAGGTAACTCTTGCATTCATCAGACCAAAGGGAATTTTGGCATACATGAATGTGCCCCATGGTGTGGTAAAGTTTGTTTTTTCCAGATCTTCCAGATGCACAAGTATCTGATTGTACCCTAAAAAACCATCAAGCATAGAAATCCTTTGTGAACCAACAATGTTCTGCATAATTTGGTCCATGTTGGAGTAATCACCGCACCCCTATGGAATTCGTAATTCCCACCCTGGAGATCCTAGTTACCGGTTTGGAAGTTTACCAACATCTGTGGATTTTTGTGTAATTGAAAAACTCTAAATGGTATCAGAGCTATTTTGAGGGCCGCGTCCATTGTTGATCAAAATCCGAAGCTGGTTTGACTGCATGCGAATTATGTTTTGTATATCTACTATTTCTAAACATTTTTGGACTTGGAGAACTGCTCGGTTGTGTCCGGAGCATTTTTTACAGTGAGGAATGCCTTTAGTTTCATGCAAAAAGGTTTTTGACTGCCCAAGTTATGACATTTTAGATCTGGAGGTATAAAGCATATGTTTTGTAGTTATATTTGTTAATAGTTCTGGTTATTTCGGGTCCCTCTTTTTATTTTTGGATTTTAGGTTTTATTTATTTTCCAGATCTATACCCTCTTCTCTATGTATGCTCTTTGGTGTGCGCTGTGTGTGATCTCGGCAAATCAGAAACAGGGAAAACATATTTTTTTTTGCTACGTATGTTCTTTCCCCGCGACTTTGTGCGATCTCAAGAAATCAGAAATAGTGAAAAAGTGATAGTTGCCGGTAAGGCTAACCGAAAATCTAACATTCTGATGTAAGGCTTTGCATTTCATTTTTTTTCTCGGTTTTTGTGTTTTTTTGTGCAGGAAAAGGCACGCACACCGAAGAGTTAACAAAAAAAAAAACAAACAAACAAACAAACCCCCCTTCCTCCTTTCATACAATAACGTGATCCTTTTACTATCTCACTTGGTGAGGGGTTAGTTTATGAGAATAGAGGTCTTGGGTTCAAGTCTTTTTCTCAAGCTTCTTTTGTAAAAAAAAATTGTTAAAAGGGACGAAATTTTTTTTTTAAATTCACACTTCATCCCATTCCCTTAACTATTCGGAATCTACAACTCAGATTTTTCAAAAGGCATAACTTCTTCATCCGGAAGTCGTTTTTTGAGCCATTTTTTTTAAACGGCCTAATTTTTCGAGATATTTCCATTGGAGCAATTATTTTCAGCTTTTCTCAGCTTCAGTTTTTTTTTTAAATGAAAACTGCTTGCCCGATTATTCTTAACAGCACCAATTATTTCCAATGGCTACCTCACATGGTAGATATACTTAGAAGTAAAGGGCTTTATAGAATAGCCATAGGACAAGAAACTAAACCTTCCTATGATGATAAAGCTGCTAAATGGGAAAATAAACAAGATCAAGCACGAGGGTTGATAGGAATGTCCATTGCTCAAGATATTTGATTTCATATCCTTGACATTGACACCCCTGATGAAGCCCTAGAAAAGATAAAAATTGTTTTTGGCATTCAAAATCAAATCAAGGCCCACCAGCTTGAAAATGAGTTGCTTACTTTGGACCCTAATAATTTCTCCTCCATTGAATATTTTTTGTCCAAATTTAAGACCCTCATAATTCTTTTAGAAGGTTGTAAGATCAAAAAGGAAGATGGTAGCCTCATCTATTGCATTCTTTCTAAGCTTGGCCCTGCATACTCTATATTTGTTTCTGCCTTCCATTCCACTAGAGAAGCCATCATTTCTTCAGGAACCACCTACAATAATCCCTCTTTTGATTCCTTTTTCAATTCTTTGATAAGAGAACAAGAAAAAATTTTACACCTTGGTCTTATCACTGCTGGAAACGCTTCTAAGAAATCCTTAGCAGCCCAAAAACAACCATATCAAAAGAATCCCAAGAAGAAGTATCCTAAAAAATATGGTCCTAAACCAAACAAGGGCCCTAAGCAATTTCAGCTGCAAACTGAAAAATCAAATCACCAAAATAATAAGGCAAATCAAAACAAAGGGAAGAAGACAGATAGACACTGCAACTTTTTCAATCAGGATGGCCATATAGAGTCCAAATGTTTTAAGAAGATGGAAGCCTTAGAAGCAGCAATGAAGAAGCACAACATCAATTTGGAGCACTCTTCACCTTCATCTTCAGGCATGGCACTTTTTTCTTGTGGTTGTCAAGCATCAGGATCTGGTTATGCATTAAATGTATCTTCTTCTTCTCCTTCTCATCAGTGGCTCATTGATTTTGAAGCTTCTTACCACATTACTAAAAATAAATCCATGTTTTCTTCTTTAAATGATTGTAACACCAAACATATTTATGTTGGTGATGATAGATCTCTTAGTGTTGTAGGATCTAGAACCATTCATCTAGATAATGTTCAGTTTAATGATGTACTGTGTGTTCCTACCTTGTCATGCAACCTTCTATCTGTTTATCAGATAACTCATTCAGGTGAAGGGAGAATAGTAGAATTCTCACCTCATGATGTTGTAATCAAGGACCTCAAAGATCCTAAACATATTTTAGCTACTGGCATTGTTGATGATTCCAAAAGGTTGTATAAGTTTGACAACTTTGGGTCATCATGTCTTCCGTCTGTTTTTGTTGCTCATAATGATGATGTGAGAAAACTTTTGCATGAGTGATTTGGTCACTTAAACTATCGCTCTCTTCAAACTCTATGTAAGGAAAATATGGTGATGGGCCTTCCTATGGTATCAGAGCCTGGACCCAGGTTTGATTCTACCGAGATGTGTTTGAGGGGGGGTGTTGGAGTAATCACCGCACCCTTATGGAATTCGTAATTCCCACCCTGGAGACCCTAGTTAGCGGTTTTGAAGTTTACCAACATCTGCAAATTTTGGTCTAATGGCAAACCTCTTTAGTCCATATTTGGGAGAGGGTAGTTGTCCTTCAGTGAGTCTTTATTCAAGTTTCTGAAGTCAATGCATATTTTGATTTCTCTGCTCTTTTTTCTAACTGGAACCAAGTTTGCAAGCCACTTTGAGAATCTGATTGGAACAATAATTTTGGCACCAAAGAGTTTCTTGATTTCCTTCTCAATCAGAGGCATGAGAAGTGGATTAATCCTCCTCAACTTCTTCTTGAAAGGCTTTTCATTTTCTTTAATGAGAATGGTATGTTGAATGATAGTAGGATCATACTTCTTCAAATCAGCATAACTCCAAGTAAAAAAATCTATGAAACTTTTCATCATCTCAATATATTTCAGTCTCATATCAACTAAAAGAAACTTTGAAATTTTATTCATTTTTGGCATAGCTATTGTACCAAGGTTACAACTCTCTACCTCTTAATCATCAACTTGTATCCTAGGAGACTTGAACACATCATTCTGATAAAAAATCTTCTCAAAGGGTATGAGGCCTTTGGGTATAGATTTATTCTTCAGTTGTAACACTTTAGAATTTCCCTTTGATTCAGCAAGCATGTTTTGTTGAAATACTTATGTATTTTCAAACTCTTCTTTCAGCTCAATAAGAAAATTTTCTTGTTGGTCATCCTCAAAGACTTTCCAACGGATAATGTTATTAGGGATAGCAGGTCCATGATGAACTTCTACCTCATATCTTTCAGTGGAATGAATAGGAATGATAAATAGACTTGCAGAGACAGTTAGAGAGTCAGCTACTGAGTTTTGGTCTCTAGTCTTCACAATAAATGAATATTCCTGAAATTTTTCTAACATGTCCATGATTAAATTTCTATATGCCCTCATTCTCACATCTTTGTTTTGATACACACCCTCAACTTTCTTAATGACTAATTCAGAATCTCCACAAACATAAATCTTTTGGGCACCCATTCTTTTTAATATTTATAAGCCCAAAAATTAAGATTCATACTCAGCCATGTTATTTGTGCAATCAAAATTCAATTTGTAAGAAAAGAACTTACGTTCATCATCTGGACTTGTGATCCAAATTGTTGCTCCTGCCCCCTCTCTTCCTGTTGATCCATCAAAGTGCAACAACCACCAACCTTCTACCTTCTCCTCACTGATTTGTTGACTTTTTGTTTGTTGATTTTTTGTCTGCTGAATTACAGTTTGTTGATTTTATGCCCTCTTTTTATCCTCTACTCCATCAGTCAATTCATTGAAAAGAATAGTAGATCCAAGTTCATTATCAAGAGCATAAATTGGAAAGTTCTGAGGTTTATCTTTACTACTTACCATGTAAGCCATTCTTGTTTCTCTATAAAGTCTCCTTTTCTCACCAAAAATAGGAATGGTGGCATAAGTTAGGTCCATTTGCATTGTACCTTTGATCTTTGTTTCCCATGACCTTGATAACAGCATGCCAAACTTAGGTGGAATGTCTGATACCACAATTTCCATGACCACTGTCTTGGCAGGGACTTGCTTAAGACCAACAACAACATCTTTTATTAAACCATTGCACTGAACTCTTTTTGAATCAAAGGAAAATAAATTATTATATGGTCTAGTAATTTCCAACCCCATCCTCTCCATGATTACTTTGGGCATAAGACTGTGAGAGGCTCCTGAATCCAACTTAGCATTATGCAATTTCATGTCATGAATGCTAAGGCTAACACAAAAAGGAGGTACCTCCTCATTTTTCTCATCTTCTAATCTTGGACCCAAGTATATGGTTGGATGATCTTCTTGAATATTTAGTATATCAGCAACTCCTGGTTGTGAATTCGGCATTTTCACAATCCTACTTATGTATTCATTTACTTTAAGAATTTATCCAAAAGGTACTGGGATTTTGATCTTAGAGATCTCACTCTCCAAACTGAAAATAAAAGCAAATTTTTCAGTTTCTTTGGCAGGAGGAGGAGGTGGTGTTTATTTCCCAACCTTAGCAACCTTGGGGGCATCTTTCTTGGGCTGTGTTGTGTTTGCATTAATTGGCACATTTCTATTTTTGAGGTTGTATTTTTTATGCATCTCAAAGATTTCATGTTTATACCCTTTAAATAATCAGATGGTTCCTCACCCTTATTTACTTCATGTTCTGACTCATCATGTTCCTCCTTAGTTAAAAACATCCCTAACATGTTTTCATCTAAGTAGTGAATTGAGTCTTCTTGTATTTCAGGCTGATCTTTTTCATCAGCTAATTTTTGCTGAAAAGGAGGCCTTACTTGAGGGTCAGGTGGCTGATTTCTGTTTTCCCTTGGCCTTTGTTGGTTTTGAGGTCTTCTGAATTGAGGATTTCTAAACTAAGGCTAATGTTGTGCAGGAGGAGCAGAGGCATTCCCAAGGGCAAGCCTATCCATTATTTTTTCCATTGTCTTCATCATGGAATCAAATTTATCATCAGAGGTGGAAGGTTTATCTTCTTCTTTCAACTTAGTCTTACCCATCTTGGACTTTTTTGCTGCTATCATATTGACCTCCACCTTCATTGCATCATTTTTCATTTCAGCAAGTGAAGGGGATTCTCTCTTTCTCAATAGTATAGAAAATTCATAATCAAAAGCTTTAGCATATCTCAGTTGAGCTGCTCCTGGAGGAGGCTTGAGATGGGTAGGGATTGAATCATACACTTTGTTAAATCTCTTTGAAATTTTTTGAACAGTTTCATGAACAACTCTCTTCAAACTATTATACTCAATGAGGGCTTGTACAGGGTTGGTTCTATTTCCCCAATTCCTCAAGAATTTATCTTAAAATTCATTCCAATTATGTAGGCTTCTAGGAGTAAGGGCTTTGAACCACTTTCTAACTTCACCAATAAAGCTCTAAGAAAACAATCTCATCTTGACATCCTCATGGTCAACCTCCTCCCTGTTTATAAAGTCATTAAACTAGTCTACATTCTCTTTAGCTGTAATCTTCATCACTTCCCCAAGTTTTGATTCTAGCAGAATATTTTCTAGGAAGGGCATTTAGAACAGCTGGAAGGGAAAGAGGAGCATACCTGGCAGGTGCAGCAGGTGGAGGAGGCACATTTCCTTCCATGATGAATGGGACTGTGGTAGTTTTAGGGACAGCAGTAGTAGAGGAAGAGGAACTGTTATGAGGAGGGTTGTTTGGTCTTTGTTGTCCAGTGACAATTGAAATCCAATCAGGAAGAGGAAAACCGGTTTTACTTAACAAAATTTCAAAAGGGTCAAGCTCCTTCAACCTATCCAAAGATTCTCTTTCTAACATCAACTTTGAATTGACTGCTTCCCAAAACTCTTCTTTATCTTTTTCTGTCACTAAGGTTGAGGTATCAACACCTCTCCTATGTAGGTCTAAGACAATTTCAGTTAATTATTTTTCACTTTCATACCTAAACAAGACTTCCTAAATTTTATCATCAAATATTTTATCTTTAGTGCTTCTTAAAACTTCAGAGGACAAGGATTTTGTATTTAATGGAGTACTTGATATTGCAGAAATGCCTTGACTGCCTCTAGAGATGGTGTTTGTATTGTCCACAATGGTAGGTGGATCTGGGTTAGGATTACTCCTCGTGTATATCCTTCTTGAAGACATCTTTTATCATATGAATTTTGAATGGAGTCACCAAGGTAGATGCAGCCTCGAATAGCTTCCTGAGCTCTTGCTACCTTCAAAAGTTCAGCTTCAAAATTTCGGGAAAATATAATCTTCAGGCTCTCGACAGATGCACCAAAATTTTATCAAAAAATTGCACCTGATAGGCTGCTAATCAAACAACTTCATGTAACTATTTCAGACCAACTTGTAACTGAATTTTAGCCTCTTCAGTCTGAGAGGGCTCTCTCAAAAGGGTTAATGATATTGAATAAAGATGAATCTAGATGGCTAACTCTACTTGGAAAACAACTTGATTGTGATGTGTATAGGTTGAAAAGAGTATAATTCTGTAATAATTGGGCTTATGGAATCAAAAAATTCAGTGATTCAGTAGTAATTTCACTTGACATGGAAGCTGAGGCAGGTAAAAATTTTTAGCAGAGGTAAAGCACACATGAAAATATGAAATAACATATCAATTCATCTATAAAGGAAGTCAGAGCATTACATGAATGAATTTTGAGTATTAAAGATGAAAACCATTGAAAATGGTACACATATAAAATATAGATCAAGTAAGCACTAAAAAATCCATAATAATCTCAGGTTGGTCAAGTAAAATTTCTTTGTATTACTGAAAACAGTCAATTTACATAAAGTTGCAGTATTGCCAAAAAGTCTCCAACCCTTTACAAATTTGAATATATGCCCTTTAATAGACTTGTTACAGGATGAGATGATCTGCCTCTTGGATAGATTCATCGAACTTTAACTAATAACACCTTGCATAACAAGAAAACATCTACTTTTATGAGAAAATGACAGCTATTCTATTTGACAGCCCTTTTCCTAATAGGACTCAAACTGTTCACTATTACATCAACTACTTTATCTCCTAATATCAGTTACATCCTTGAAAACTACTCTTCCACATGTTTTAATAGGGGGTGATGGAACTCGTCACTACATGATATCTTAATTAGCCTCCTCTAAATCTGGAATCAAACCCTGCTTTTTAGGAAAACTGGTCCTCATCTTCAAAGCATGATTTGGCTGATGAGTTGTCTTTATCTCCTATTATTCGAGTCTTGGATAACTACTAACATAGTCCTTTGACCCTTTGAAAGTATCCACATGTCCAAAACTGCACAAAAACCTGCTCATAAAGTTTCAAAACAATACGCTACGAAAGTATGACATTTTCGTAGCGTACTTTCGTAGCGTTACAAAAATTCCCTTTGCAATCAACTTTTTCTGATTCTTTCCTTCTACATTGTATTCCTCATGTCTTGGCATATCCTCCATGTTATTTCATACTCTTGGAAACTTCCCAAAATGGTTCAAAAGGAAAAAACAAAGCTACAGTGGTTTTGTAGCATTTTCCTGGCTTCAAGCCTAGGAAACGCTACGAAACTGCTGAAAAGTGTGTTATTTCCAAATTTTTGTCTAGCTTCAAAAATGTGTCTTCCAACTGTAAAAAAATTGTTTCCAACATGTCATTTAATTTCAAAAACATAAACCAACTCTAAATAGGAGCCTTGAGGTGTTTCTTCCTCATTTATGATGATTTGAACTATTGGCTCCTCAACTACTGTCATTTTTAGGCCTTTCTTCTCCAATTCCTCATGGATTATTTCTAGTTGTTCATGTAGATCTTTAACCTAATCCTTCAACTTTATATTTTTATATTTCAACTAAAAATTCATTCTCCTGACATGTTTCACATCTTTCCTCAATGGCATGGTCCATTTGATTAACTGATGTGTATTATCTAGGGTCTTGGAAACACTGTCAACCTGCTCTTCCCAAATTTCTTTCATCTTTTCAAACTAAACCTTTTGGACATTGTGTTTTCTTGCTTCCTTCTTCATAACTGCAATTTCATGGTTAGCTAACCTTAATTGTTCTTCAAGAAGTTCAAGCTCTATTTTTTCAATTACTTTTTATTTTCCTTTCTTTGGCTTGCTAACTGTATCTTTTTCTGCAGGAGATGAAAGATCAATAATGTCTTGTGGTGGCTTGATAGTATCAGTAACTGGATGAACTTCTTTGCTGCTCTCCAAAAATTTTCTATCATGCCTTGTCATGGGCTTTCTTGCCTGGAACATAAAACCTGCATCTTCTCCTTTAAATTCTATTTTCTTTGCAGATTTTGCTTTCTTTAGTTTCTGTCCACCTTCTTCTATATCCTCATCCTGGACTATAGGAGTCTTTTCAATATCAATGCCATGTAATATGTCTTCTAAATTTCCTTTAGCTAATTTTTTGTCTTCTACAGCCTTTGTTTTGTCTTCTAAAGCCACTGTTTGACTCCTTGGTATCCTTTTGTTGCCTTGTTTAACTCACAGATTGCTTTTGTTTTGCAGGTTTAATCACTTTTGATTTTTGTTTTGCAGGTGGGACATTGGGTGTATCAAAACTCTGCAATTTCTCTGTTTCCATCATGACTGCTTCAATTTTCTCTAATCTTTCTGGTTCACTTGGTTCTACCACTAAAGGTGATGGGATACCTCTAGGTTTAGGAGTTCTTGTAGGAGTAAGGGTATCCAATTCAAAACCACTAAAAAATAAGAAAGAGGACCAATCTCTGCCTAGTCTTTGGAGCTCATCTAAAACCAAAAATTTTGTTAAACCATGATGAAACAATGAAGTTTCACTTCCTTCAGATTTTTCTTGGACCTTATCTGCCATTTTTGCTAAACTTTTGTGTAAATATAAAGGCAGATCAATAGATATCTTATCAGCAAAGTGTAGGAGAAGCTTGAAATGGTAAAAATATACTCTATGGTATCTCCCTTCACAAGTGAAATATTTCTGGATGATAAGCAGCAACTTTGTGTAGTTATCTTCATGCAACTCCTTGGGATGGAATTTGTAAGGTCCATTTCACTATTTTATGGCTTGATAAACTCTTTGCACTCCTCCATGTTGAATTTGAACCCTTTTAACCACTCCTCTTGTCCCCTTGGGATCCCTGTTGTTGCTGCAATGACCTCTAGTGTAATGGTAAGATTCAGCATCCCCAATTTAGTATTTTTTCCACTAAAATTTAGAGAAAATTCTTTGGAAACATGTACATGGCAGCCTTGTAGTCTTTCACAAAACTGTAAACATCCTATCCTTCTGAAGACCTCTACTATTGTTGGGTCTTCATTGATCAGATTCATATCTAATGGCTCATATCTTAGACATTGGCTACCCTTATTTTTCTTTCTTTTTTTAGTCATAGTTTCTTTAATGTCTTCTCTGCCTCGCTTGATCACTGATATTTGCAACCTTTGAAAATACTAGCCACAGCTTTGGCTTAATAGAATGCTCTCTAGAGCTCAATATCACGCAAATAAGGAATGAAGAATGAGAAATGACTTAATTTGGAAATATTTTTAAGTTCGATGCCCACTCATAACACAATGATGACTCATACATGCCTAAAATGGTGATGATGACTTCAGAACTGACCATGTACCTTGATCTTTACCCTAACTGACTCGAATGGTATCTAACTTATCCTTTTCAAACGATTTTCTAACAATTAACAGCTAACTTGACATGAAAAACAAGAAACCTCACTTTCGTAGCGTATTTAGTGTAAATTTGGGTGTTTTCGCTACGAAAGTATCAGTAGTTTCATAGCGAAAAGTGAAATTTATCTGTCTATTTCGCTACGAAACTGTGGTTTCTTGGCTAAAACGACCATTTCGGTACTAAAACCTTGGGAAATGAAAACTGTTAGAAAATTATGAGTGATGTGACATGAGGGGATTTGAAAGTGAGTGGGTTTAGACCTTAGGGTAAGCTTAATAAGAAAAATTTAAAAATGTTCCTTGACCAAGTAATGAAAAATGAACCCTACAACCCTACCTTTGACACATGAACCTATATGACTTTGTCAAATGATGCTTCATTTTTTTGAGTGATAACAGTTCCATGCCAAAAAGATTTGAATTCCTTTATTCCTAAGGGTTTATGATGTGAGGGAAAACCTAGAACCATAGCCTTGTCAGGAATCACTCGAGGACATACAAAGTGAGTGGTATTGTGAGCTATTGGAGCTCCTTGAAAAAGACTATCAATACATAAAGGAGGTACAATACACTCATTGATGGGTGGATATGAGGTGGAAAATTCATTTTCAAGTTCAATATTAGAAACCCAAGAGTTGACTTGGTCCATGGGTGGCACTTCTAAGGAGGGTCGAGGAGGTGCCCCCTAGGTCAAATCAATATTTTTTTTTTCCAATATCTACCTTTTGCAATTTGGGAAGGCTAGAGGCATGAAGAGGCATAATATCCCTAGGATTTTCAATAGATGAATCCATGACCTCCAATATGACTTGTCTAGAACAAGATTCGTCATCAAGGGAGTCATGTGGAAGATGTAAAGTGATGGCCCATGAGGGAAAAGGATCCTAGTCATATTCCATATTGGGATGGAGGTTCTAACACACATCATGAGGTACAGATAGAACTGTCAAGTAGGGAATCTCTTTTTCTAAAGGTGATGCATGCTTAGCATGTGGATCTACATCTATAAAGGAAGCCACCAACCAAGGGTCATATGACACATGGGGTCCACAGGTGACAGAATAGATTGTGTGCATGGGAGCAGTGGTAGAAGAAGAGGGAATATCGAGCATGGATAAAGGAAAAGCATTGATAAGGTATGAGCTCTTAAACAATCCCTCCCCAACACTCTCATAAGTCATGGGGCTATCTCCAACAAATGGTAGAGTATTTCCCATAGCGGTAGGCTTGGTCGACAATATGCAGTAATGTAACTAATCTATCATGAAAATATTGCCTTCATTGATAAATAAAAGCACATGAAATATCGAAGACACGAAAGTGGACATCACATAGAACCAATTACAACCAAGGATCATATTATAGATTGAGGGAGCATCCACAACTTCAACATCTACATAAGCAGCCTTTCCCCCTCGCTCGATGGAAAAAATTTGGAAGAATGCATTGAAGCACAAAGTTCTAACCATCAAAGGTTTTTAGAGTGGCACTAGACTTAGCAAGTGTTGGAGACCTAAGATATTTTTAGCATGATGTTGACATAACACAGGTAGACGACCCTTCATCCACCAGAGTGTGGTATACATCGTGATCAAAAATACACACTGAGATCTAAAAGGAAACCTAATGGTAGATTCTATAACAAGGAGCATCAAAATAAAAAATGATTATACTAGAGTCTAAGGGATCCACCCCTTTGATAGAATTCAAGAAGGCTTTGTGTTTCTCAAGACATATTTGCAAAACCTCCAAGGAAAACATGGCACATGGTTCTTTGGAAAGTTCCTCAACAATGTTATAGTGTTGAGAAACCCATGCATTACGATTATGTGTTGAATTCCATACAACACCCTTAGGTGCAAAATATATTGGTTATGTAGGCTTATCCAAAGTGTGAGGTCCAAGAGAAGCAATAGCGGTGGTTAAGTCCTTAGAAGTATAATTGAACTTAGGAGGTTCATAGGATTTCACTTATACAGTCACGTTAACCTCTTCCTGACACATAAGGATAGGTGAATTAGTGTTATCGGGATAAAAATGTGGGCCCCCATTTCCCCCTTGCATAGGTGGAGGAGCTTATACAACCACTTGTTGTTGTGGTTGGGTGGAAAATGGACGATTCAATACGAATGGTTGTTGGGTAGTTTTTGGTGGTGTAAGAAGGTTATGGAATTCATCCATATGATGGCACTCATGAGTCAAATGCTCACCTTAACAAATATTACAAGGGCACTTAATCTTACAATGTTGTTCGCTCGTGCCCCCACCCTAATTAGGCTGGTTTCATTGAGTATACTAAGCATGTTTTTTTTCTCCTTATTCTTTTTGGTATTTTTACCACTAAGTTTCTCAGTATTCTTAAGTGAGTTGGAATTCACCGTAAGAACCTTGGTGGAATTCTCAAAAGAATATGGTGCTTATTGAGATCCAGAGTCACTTCTTGGGGCTTGAGAAAATACCATCATTTTCCCTATCTGAGCAACTAGTTGGCTTACAGTATTAAAGGAAAGGGAACCAAATCATTCCATAAGATTGTGGTATCAGCTTGGGTCGTTGTGGGTTCGTATAAGGGAAATGAGCATTGGAAAGGGTATCATATAATGTATCTAACTTAGAGTAAATCAGATCAAGATGTTGAGCATGAAATATTTCTTGCTCTTTGGTTACTACCCCAATCATAGCAACCTCCCTAGAAACATGTGGGAAAAGGGATCAGGTGAACTAGTCTCTAAGGACATCATCAAGGAATCAATTTTTTACTAACCTCTTGTGTGTACACCACTCATGAATATGATCAGAGATATTAGTGGCATCATCTTATTTTAAATTTGAAAATTTTTCAATCCCAAAATCCTACATAGTAGGTAACTGAAAATGATTCAGGAAAGTAAGAACCAAGGAAATAAAGTCACTATAGGATTCTTGATCGAGTTTGATATACCATTTAGTGGCATCCCCTATTAGGGTTCACTGGAAGAGCCTCAAATTCACAAAATCATCCACCAAAGAGTTTTATGAACACCATAAATGAAAGGTGGTGATGTGTGTTGAAGTATTCTCTCTTGATTTCCATTCAAACTTAGGAATATTTGAAGGTAATTTGGTTGGAATAGGTGGCCACCTAAGATCATGATAGATGGGGTCATTGGTCAAGTTCTCCAAATCTAGTAAATTAAGAGGTGTAATAAAAGGAATTTTTAGTTGACCAAATGATTCATAAGGGTCATAACCCCTTGACGAACCATATGGTCCCCTCATACTATAGTTAATGGTAGAAGGATTTGGACTAAGGTAATAGTTAATCCCAGTATATTGATATCCTTGGCCAACAGATGAGGCGTAAGAATTATGCCCCCAAGGGTAAATTACCTCGGAGAGAAAAGGACTCTTATATGCTTGATTTCCAATAGGATTGTACCTAGCACGAGAGAAAATGCCTCCATTTATATAAGAATAATCATAAGCATAGCAGCTCGTAGGCATAGTGGTACTAATGGGGATAGTAACCTCAGGTATACTAACCCCCCCAAAGGAAAAGGAACCTCCAGAGTAAGGTGTCCCTCCAAGCATAGAACTCGACCAAGGTTAAGAAGTATTTACATAACTAAATTCTCCCCCGTGTTGACTAGAAGTAAAGACGATCCCCCCATCATGTTCACCGAAGTAAAAATTTCCATGCTCTTGCGGATTAACCAGGAATAATAGGTTGATATTAGCTAGAAGTAAATATCCTAGCTCTTGCGGATTAACCAGGGGTTTCCCCTGCTCTAAACACAAATCTAGAGGAAGGCATAGACATAAACATACGTGGAAAATGTTACTAGGTCATAAACATAACTAGTAGAATCCCCCAAGAAGATGTGATAGGTGTGGAAGGAGGTATATATCCCACCACATTAAGTGGGGATAAATATGTCATGGCATCAAAGATTTTAGATGAAAAACTTAAAATGGGACCTATCTCCTCCATAGAAGAAATAATTTCACTATGCATGTAAGGAACAAGCACGTAAAAATGTTCACTACTGTCACGATTCAGCTGCACTAGAACTGGGTCGAGAGGGTCAATCAAAGGTGGTTTAAAGTGTGGAAAAGGACCATTATTGATTACCTGAATAGTAAAATAATGTTTCTCCCTAGTACGAAGTTTATTCCCCATAACCTAAGTATGGTATAATATTTTTTTTACCATAATTAACCTACGTCTACATGGTGGCAGGCCTTCCTCTTCAGGAGAAATTCCTAACAATCTACGAGAACATCAGTTACTTTGTTCATCCATGGTGAATATATGTTTATTATCAAATTAAGACAATTAACATACCCCTATGTCCAAACTATGACTCAGACCAAATAGCACTATGTAAAATAAACCCTAAAGGTAAGCACACATAAACCAAAGAGATAGATAAGGGGCCTTCTCACTACCATAGCATGCTTGATCAGAGCATAGGTTGACATTGAATATGTGGTTGGGACAGTTATAAAAAGTACCTTCTTAACGACCCTTTTATACCTGGTCCAAGTACCCTTATTAGCCATGGGGTACCTTCCCAAAGGACCGACTGAGTCTGCCTAAAATCTACCCTGAGTACAAAGAGGAAGAACCCCTCCTTGTCATGCTATGTAAACTCCCCTAGATAAAGGCCACTAAGGCTACCAACAACAACAAAGCATCCTGGGGGGATAGTCTTCAACCATATTCACATTCAAGGGTAGGGAAACAAAGTCTGAAACCCCCCTGACAGATCCCTCAAATTGAGTTGTACTTATCTCAAATGGTCCCCAAGTGCTACAAGATGCTAATTTTTTTTGTGGTCTTGGATCAGGTATCCTCACACTCCTATTCCAAGACCCTAGCCTAGAATAATGTTGGTGTGATACTAGTGAAAATTAAAGAAAATTTGAATAAATTTTATTACAGCGTTAATTCTAAGAGTTTGTTGTTTACTCAATAGGGTAATGGCATGAAACTCAAATGGTGTAAATAGACTCTTTTTAGAAACACCCCGATGCAGCTCTATGGAAATGCCGAATTTTCTTTTCAATTTGATGAAACTAACTATAGGAGGCTATAGATTCTTTTCCTTTTCAAAGTGAAAATAACGACTTCAAAAACTTTAAATAAACACTTCAGTGAATTTCTCTAATTTTATAGAAAATCGAACCCAAGAAAATAACCCAAAAAAATCATTCAAAAGAGAGCAAAAGCACCACAAAGTAAGAACACATGACACTCAAAAGTTATAGACTTGGGATTTTTCAAACAAGATCACTCATAAGCAACCAAAAAAATCTAGTAAAGAGAAAATAGGCAATGTAAATCTAGTAAGGGATGTAGCTCAATGCATAAGAGAGACAATGATCTACGCATGTCAAAAATCCAAAACCCTAATTCAATGAGAGACTAGAAATAAATTGGAGAAAACAATAGTTTTCAAATCTGGTAGAGATTATAGATCAAAAATACCCTTTCCAGTCAAGATTTTCACAACCACAACAAATTAGAAATAAAGGCACCACCAAATTCAAGAAAAATCAAGTACAAGAATTGGATAAAAACTCAACAAAGAGAAAGAAACCAAATCAAACCAAATTTATGAACCAAAAGGAGATATAGAACTATATTTAGTTGCATAGAAAGAAATAAGAAAATATAAAAAGAGAATGTATGTCTTGAGGAAAAAACCCCAAAATCAAGCACAAAACTACTTCAAGGAAACCCTAAAGCTTGGCCAATGAATAGATAAAACTCACAATGAAAGTTAAAAATTAGATTTAAGATTAATATGATTTGTTAATTATAGTAACCCATAGATCCAAAAAGCTAAGAACTTATCCAAAAGATCATACTTCAAATCAAGGCAAATTAGGTTTAACAAGGAACCCTAGGACTAAAGAGAAGAAAAATCCAACACAAGTATGTAAAAATAAATGAAATCAACACTAGATATGGACTAATATAGGTAACTTATGAATAGTTTCAAAAGATAAAAACAAATTTTGTGGGATAAGCCCTCAAAAATACAAATTCATAGTATATTCTCTTGGACATATTTTGCAACAATGCGAAGATCGTCCCCCAGATGTGGGTGACATAATTGACATGACTGCCAATCACATCCCACACTCCATGGGTAATGGAGATCCCCCATGCAGAGCTTCATCTGTTGTGGATCCTCATTATGTTAGTTACTCGCACGAAACACACAGAACCACCAATGATGATGAAAGGAGTGGAACTGTGTCATCTTGTACTAAGCATCACCTCACAGCCACCATCATTAATGACCTCTATGATTAACCTGCATTGTAGCCATACCCCTTCCCTCGAGCCTGCTCAGGTTCTCAAACTTTGCACGCAGATGCATGTGAATCCTAATCATTGCTATCCTCATTACACTCATCCCTGCCCCTTTAAAGAGATGAGCTCTCCACCCCCTTCCATACTTTGTATGTCTACTTGGTCTTCTGCCTCTCTTTCTCTGCTCGAGCTTCTCCCTGACTTCCATAGGTTGCGCAGCTCTACTCTCTATGTATCACTGCACAATCCTCGTTGGGTTGTCACACCCCTTCCTGCGCATTCACCCCCTAGCTAATCCTTTCCCCAGAGCCCCTGCGCGGCTTGCCCTTTTGTGCCCCCTTTTTTATGAATTGTTCTCCTTGCCTCGGTGCGAAATGGCTCCCAGACTTCGCCAATGAACTATCCGCAGAGGACAGAGAGGTGCTCTCCCTGGCCATTATCACCATGGCAAGGAAAATCATCTCGAGTCGATAAATTTCTCCTCTTCTAACACCTTTGTGCGTCATAGTCCTGAATCCGAGCAGCATGCAGAAGCCTCTGGGCACTATGCGCAAAGAGGCATACATGACCAGAGGAATTCCACCACTCCTCCATATACGCTCCCCTAGCACTGCAAAATCGACCCGATGCTGGTCCCGGAGAAGGATGATGAGGATGCGGACATCTGGGTGATGGACTCCGAGGGCATCTAGACGTGGGTCCTTGACGACGTGGATCCGGACTCCCCCATTCTCTACGCACCGGCTTGCACCCCCAGGCGGACAGTGGCTGATGCGAAGGCAGATGCTGCGCAGGCTCCTGCTTTCCCCATTGTGGAGGAGGACCCCTACAGTGATGATGAACATGGAAAGTGAAGTCTGCACGGCCACTCAATTATCCTACATTTTTTTTCATGATCACCATTAGTGCCTATCTTCTACCGTTCACTCTATGTTACTTAGATATGTCAATGTTTATGCGCATAATGTTTTTTTATGTTATAAGTTTTGTTTGGGCAGGTCCCCTCCCCCGAGGCAGCCCAGAAACCATGTAACAAAGGCTGGGATAGGCTAAGTGCATCTTTCCTACCTAGCCTATAGCATATTAAAATTTATGTTTTTGAATTAATAGAATAGCACAACTTACCAAAAAAAAAAAAAAACAATGCGAAGATCGTCGCAGGGAAGAGAACAAGCAGCCTACAAAGATAGTTATTTTCACTTTTTTTATAGTTACAAGCCCGCAATGATGGAGAAAAGTAATCAGACTCCATTTTAGGTATAAAATAAAATTGGGTGAAATTTTGAGAATAATTTAGATATGTTGTTATTTCAGTCAAATTCTATGTAGAAAAGTCCAAAATTCAATATGAACGCAATGATCTCTTATTTTCTCATATAAAAGATTTAAAAAAAAATCATATCTATGATATGTTCAAATCTAATATTTGTCAAATAATAAGAAAATGAGAGTAATGGAGATCCATATATAGCATCGAAGAAAAGGGAGGAATTGACAGAAAACCAAAAATACAAAATAAAGAGGAGATCTAAACCAAACAAGGGCTAGCTCCCTAGTATGGTCACCAAGTCTATTAATAGGAGAATTTTGCCTAATATAAGTAGGTTACTTTTAACCCATTATGTTATCTCAGAATATACCCAAAATAAGGTATGTGTATATGTGCAAAGAGAAATGAAAGAAAATATATCAGATCCCTAAGCACACAAATTATTCATTTATGGGATTTATAATCAGTGGTTTCAGGAGATGCACCTGATCCCTTGTAGGTTGGTGTAGAGTGTTGGGTTCAATTCCATAAATCCATCTTCAACTTGAAGATATTGCTCCTAGTTATCATGATCCACTATATCTGCATACATGCACCAACAATCAGAGAAAATATTCCTTCCGTGGATGGAATATTAGAACAAAAGAAAGATATTTGAACACATCATGCAAATAACATATAAGGGAAATTAATCATAAACTTCCATTAATCAACAATGGAAAATACAAAATATGATATACCTAAGCAATGAGCTCCTCTCCTCCAACTTGTGGCATGACCTTCTTCTCCCAATGCAACGGAGCTCTCGTGTTATAATATGGATACTAGATCTAGCTCCCTTTCCTTGTCATTAGATTTTATAGCCTCATTCTATACTCCAAGAGAATGTATCTAGACACCTAGGGGCTTGAAAAGTTGAGAAAATTCTACAAGAATGCACCCCTAGCCAACTCATACACAAGTGAGTAAAGTTTATCTCTTTGGGAATGACAAACTATGGAAACTTTTTTCTCAATTATGAGCTTTTTTTCAATTGTCTCAATTATGAAATTATTATAATACAATAATTATCAATTTTTGACAAAATATTTATGAGAAATTACACAATCATGTAATTTCACCCTTTCAACATGGAATAAATCCCAAATAAGGAAAAGAAAAGGTGAAAGGGGATGTGTTCTAGCAAGCGACTAAGGCAACTTAGTTGAGTTTGGATTTCTCTTACTATATCGGAGTGGAAAAGAGGGCTAAACACTATGGACTAAAATTTTTCTAACTCTAACTAAAATTTTCCATGAATTCTTGAGATAGAATTATGCATATGTTTACACCATCTGTTGATGTTGCTTGGCTTATTATTAAATAGCGGAAATAAAAAATTTCTTATTGAATATATAAAGAAATGTGTTATTTATTTATTTATTTATTTTAGGAATTCTATCTTCAAGAGACTGATTTTTAGTTAGAATTTATGTATAGTTATGCCAACATGCTAGTTTTCATAACTATACATTTATTTTTTATTCTATAATTTTTTATTTTTTTAACTAAATACAAAGAAATTGAAGTTAAGAGGGGCAGAAGATTTCTCCACTTTTATCAACTCTATTTCAAAATGGTTAAGTGGATTTTGAGTTAACTTCTCTCTTGTTTGGGGCTTATGATATACCTTCAATCTATTCCCATTAACAAGAAAAGAGACATTCCCCTCATCAATTATTTTTACTTGAATTGATCCATTTTCATAGATTGTCTCTATTTCATGTGGACCAAACCAATGTGTTTGGATATTTCCTTTAAAATATTTAAATCAAGAATCAAATAGGAGGGCCGAATCACCTAGCTTGAAATTATTCAACTTGATAAACTTGTCATTCCATTTTGTCCTTTGTTGTTAAATGAAACTAGTTCTTTGGATTCCATATTTTCATATTCCATCCAGCTCATTAATCTAAGCTAGATTTTCTTTTTGTGCCTATGAAAGATCTAGTCCCAATCTTGTTTTCCTATAGGTATTTATTTGAAACTTTGGGAAGCAAAAATAATTTCCATGTACAAGTTCATTTGGTGTTTAACCAATAGTGTTCCTCCATGTAGTCTAATATGCCTAGAGTGCTTCTGAAAGCTTATCTACCTAATATTTTCAATTTTATCAAACTTTCTTGGTTATAATGGCTTCAAGTAACCTATTTGTTTATTCCACTTTCCCATTAGATTTTAGATTATATGGAGAGGACTTTCGATGCTTGATCTTGTAATGCTCCATAATTTTCTAGACAAGTTTGGATGTAAATTGAGCACCCTGATTTTTAACAATTTCTCTAGGGACACAAATCGAGTAAATATATCCTCAAAAATAAAATTGACAACAACATTTTCAATGGCATAAATTAAAAGTTTAGCTTGTCCCCATTTTTTTATGCAATCAATACAAACAAGAATATACTTTTTCTATCTGGATACTAGAGAAATTGGCCCTACAAATTTTATTGCCCATTTTTCAAATGGTTCTGTAAGTACCTGTCGTCACAAGAGCTTTTCATCAGCTTGAACTAGCTTTCCTATTCTTTGACAACTACCACCTATTTTAACATATTCTCTGGTGTCTTTGAATAGGGTAGGCCAATTGTATCATGAAAGAAGGAATTTATATGCAGTTCTTGGGTCGACAAAATTTCCTCCACATGCTTCATCATTGCATGCTTTTAATATATCAATTACACCATCTTCTCTTACACATCCTCTAATGATTAAATCTATTCATTTTCAAAATAGTTCTACATCTATCTTGGAGTATGGTTAGTTTTTTATAACAATATTTTGCTATTCTCTTGATGTTAATTGTTGAGAAAGCTTCCTTGTAGCCAAATAACTAGCAATATTTTCATACAAAGGATTTTTTATAGAAATTGAAAATAAAAGTCATAGGAAAAACTATCATCTACATGAGCTAATGTATTCTCATTTTGGATTTCATAAAGGAAATCAGCTACAATATTTTTCTTTTCTAGGCTTATCCGATATAATAATATTAAATTCTTGTAACAAAAGAGCCATCTAGTAATTCTACCATTAGTTATATATTTTTTTATTAAATATCTAATAGCAAAATGATTATTAGGTAATCAAAATTGCATGCCTAGTTATGTAGTGTCGAAATTTATTATGGCATGAATTACTCCAAGAAACTCATTTTTCTATAGCTTTATAATTTAACTCTGTAGGATCCAATTTTTTACTTACATAATAGGTATCATAAGGATTTTGTTGCTTTTCTGCCCGAGAAAATATCCTAAAGTCGTATCTAAATAATCTATAGAAATATGGAATGGGAGAGACCAATTTGGTGGACCACTTAAAATATGTACTTCAAATAGCTTTTGTTTCAAAGAATCAAAATCTGATTGACATGGAGTAATTCCAACATTCCTCCATTCCCTATTTATTTCCTTTAATTTCTTCTCTTCTTTGTAGGTTCATCCTGAAGATGAGTCTTGTTTTAAGCTCAAAACGTAGACAAAGAAAAATGAAGAATATGGATCATCTGAATTCTCAACCTTCAAACTTTTACCACAGAAATTTACCAACTATCATAATTCATTATCGTTAGTGAGTAATTTAAATAGTGGCAAAGATACTTTTGTAAAGTTTTCTATAAATCTTCTATAGTAGCCTACATGTCCAAGAAAAATTCTTACATCCCTTTGAGACTTGGGTACTAAGAGCTTGGTAATGACTTCAATCTTTGTTGGATCAACATTAATTCCATTAGCCGAAATATAATGACCCAAAATAACTCCTTCATTAAGCATCATATGACATTTCTCATGACTTGAAGAAATGTTAGTTTCTTGGAATCTTACAAGAACTTTTCAAAAAAAATTTAATGCTTCAATATTATTTCTGTATATCATGAAATCATCCATATAACATTCAACACAATCATGAACCAATTCAGAAAATATACCAAAAACCGCTCTTTGTAATGTAGCAACAACATTGGATAGTCCAAACAGTAATAATATGTAAATGTATGTTCCACGTGGACATGTAAATGTATTCTTGTCTTGATCTTCCAATGAAATTTGTATTTGATTATAACTATTAAAACCATCAAGAAAATTTCCTCCCGTATCCTGCCTAATCGCTTTTGCATCCATGTTCCTCCCTTTATCGTCTCGTGCCCCCAGTTGTGTCTTTGGATCCCCTACCCTCACTGGGATCTTCACCAGCAGCCTTCTCTGCTTCTCTTCTTTTGAAGCATTCCTCTTATTCCTCTTTCTTTCGATCAGCGCTCCTTCAAAAATGGATATGAATCTTTTGGATCGGGAAGCTCAAAATGAGAAGTGTGTAATGTGCAGAGCCAAAAAATATATGATAGAACAGCTTCGTGAATCATTGAAGGATATCAAGCAACAAGCAAAGAATGAGAACTACTACCTGAAGAAACAGCTTGATGATTACAACAAGGAAATAGCATATCTTAAAAACAAGTGTTCTCATATTGAAGAATTATACAACTACATCAAAGGCATCACCTTAAATCAAACAAGAGAGAACTCCAACTTCCAGGGTAGTAGAAACAAATCGCAGTAAGAACCATCTATGAACCAACTTTAGCAAATCTCAGAAGTGAAATATCAGTTTTCTTATGTTATGTAAATGAATATTATTACTCAACCAATTTGTAAGGCAGTATATTCAAAACTTAGTGGAATTTTCGAGCAATTTCACTGCTCGTGGTAAATAGGACTGCATTCCCTCCTCTTTCCCAAAGATAGAAATTTTCCCTAAAAACCAGTATGTAATGGGAGCTTGCTCCAGCTTCTTATTTTTGGAATATAAATCACAGTAATCAATCTTGTTAAAAGAAAAACCATCAAGAAAAGAAAAATACGTCTCGCCTGTTGTTATGAAACCAGCTCCAAAAATAGAAGAAAAGAGAGATCAATGTCGTAGAAATCAGCCACTTTGAGGGGGAAACCTCCTTTAAATTACATAAATGAACAATTCTTGGATGATACAAATGAAAATATCTCATTTCTATATATATGAGTACATGGGATCACAATATAATCCTAGCCGACCTAACAATAATAATGTAAGGGCACAACAATAACAATAGTGGCCTTTTATGGGGCACAATAATAACAATATGGGGGCTACGTGGGTACAACAATAACAATAAGGAGGCTACGCTAACAACAATAAGGGACTACACTAGTAATATAGGGACCTAAAAATCCCCTCTCCTTCAAAAAAGTGTTGCCCTCAACGCTTGAGTAGCTTTGGATTCTTTTTTATAAAATTCTCATTCTCCCATGTGGAATCTTCAGTGGGTAAGTTCTTCCACTTGATGAGATACTCTGAAATTGATCGATTTCATAGTTGTAGTTCTTGTTTCCGTGACTGCTTCAGGTTCCAATATGATTTTTCCTTCCTCATCAAGTTCTGGAAATATTGTTTGAACTGGAATTTTGTCACCTATAACCTTCTTTAAGCATGAAACATGGAAAATTGTGTGCACTCGAGAAGAAACAGGAAGCTCCAATTTGTATGCCATAGTACCAATCTTTTCCAACACCTTGTAAGGACCATAGTACTTTGGCGATAATTTATTATCCTTCTTAGCTTGCTTGAGGGACATTTTTTTGTATGGTTGTAGCTATAAAAATACTCAGTCTCCAATATCAAAACTTCTCTCGCTATGATGTTGATCTGCCTATTGTTTCATTCGATTTTGTGCCAAATTTAGGTTATCCTTTAAGAGTTGGAGAACTTGTTGTTGATGCTTGATGTGATCTTCTACTGCTTGAACCTTTGAATTTTCTCTTAAATATGATATGATGGACGATAGATGATATCCATAAAGTTTCATAAATGGGGTTGTTTTTGCTACAGTATGGAAGGAAGTGTTATACCACCATTCAGCCAGAGGTAACCACCTGACCCATTGTGTTTTTTTATCAGATACAAAATAATGAAGATATCCTTCCAAACATTTGTTCACTATCTCAGTTTTCCCATCGGATTGAGGATGATAAGATGAGTTATGAGTTAGTTGAGTACCCAAACAAGAAAATAATTTTGTCCAAAAAATTCCAGTAAAAATGGGATCTCTGTCGCTTACAATAATAGTTTGGTTTCCATGTAGATTTTGAATTGTTTCCATAAATGCAATATCAATTGTACTTGCTTTAAATGGATGAGATAATGTAAAAAAGTGTGCACACTTGGTAAGTTTATCAACTACCACCATGATGACACTCTTTCCTTCAGAATTAGGTAAACCTGTGATAAAATCCATTGAAAACTCCTCCCAACATTGACTTGCAATGGATAAAGGTTGTAGAAGACCCGGGGTCTTAATTGTCTCAACTTTATCTTGCTGGAAAACCAAACACTCCACCACAAACTTTTACATATCATATTTAAGGCCATCCCCAAAAAATTATTTCTTCACCCTGTGGTAAGTTTTAAAAATCATGAGTGTCCTCTTACGGGAGAGGTTTGTAATTCCAAAATAATATTTTGTTTTAGTTGGGAATTCTCACAAATATATAAGAGATATTTGTACCGTAAGGAATTCTTTTTCCAACTAAATGTATCAGATGTACTAGGATCTTTCTACAGCTTTTGAATGAGTGTCCACACTTCTTCTTCATTCTTCCATTCATCCCTTGCTTTGGTTATCCAATATGGTTGGATTATATAAATAGCACAAATCAATGCTTCCACCTCTTCATCCTTTCTTGAGAGTGCATATATAACAACATTTAGGTTCCCTTTTTTGTAGATGATTTCAAAGTCATAACCCAACATCTTTGTGACCCATTTTTGCTTCTCTTCTGAAGATATTCTTTGTTCCAAAAATTATTTAAGAATATCATGATCATTTTTTACCTTGAAGGTCTTCCCATTAGGTAAGGTCAATATTTCTTTAGTGCATGTAGTATTGCCAACATTTCCTTCTCCTAAATAGCTTTCTATAAATACTCTCCTTTGATTGGATGACTTTCAAAAGCAGTGGGTCTTCCTTCTTGCATTAAAACACCACCAATTCCATTTCCTAAGGCATCACATTCCACAGTAAATGTTTTTGTGAAGTTTGGCGTAGCTAATACCGGTGTTAGGCACATTGCCTCTTTAAGATGTTCAAAGGCCTTAGTTGCTTCAATAATCCATGAAAATGCATCTTTCTTCAATAATGTTGTTAGAGGTGTTTCTATTCTCCCATAATTCTTAACAAACTTGCAATAATACCTTGTTAACCCGAGAAATCCTCACAACTGATTTATAGTTGTGGGGACTTTCCATTCCTTAATGGCTTTAATTTTGTTAGGGTCTACCTTAAATCCCTCCTGAGATACAATATGACCTAGATATTCCACCTCTTGTACTCCAAAGAAACATTTGGAGGTTTTTACATATAATTGTTTCTCCCCCAATAGTTTGAGCACCCTGTCAACATGTTGAACATGATCCTTCCAAGACCCGTTGTATATTATTATATCATCAAAAAATACTAACACAAAATTTCTAAGGAAGGGTTTGAAAATGGAATTCATCAACCCTTGAAATGTAGAAGGTTCATTGGTAAGGCCGAAAGGCATGACCAAAAATTCATAATGATCCTCATGAGTTTGAAATGTTGTTTTCAGAATATCTTCAGTCTTCATTCTAATTTGATGATATCCTAAATGAAGATCCAACTTGGTAAAATAAATTGCTCCATGTAATTCATCCAATAATTCATCAATCACAGGAAGGGGAAATTCATCTTTAATAGTGAGCTTATTGAGCTCCCTATAATCCAAACACATGCGCCATGATCCATCCTTCTTGTGCACCAACACTACTGGAGTAGAGAAAGAAATTTGACTAGGTTGAATTATACAAGTCTCTAGAATTTATGTAATTATACGTTAAATTTCTCTCTTTTGGACATGAGGATATCTATAAGGCCTGACGTTTGGAGGAACAGTTCCTGGAATCAAATGAATAGCGTGATCATGATCAATAATAGGTGAGAGTCCTTTGGGAGTTTCAAACACCTTGGAATTATTTTCCAGGACTTTTTGGAGATTTGGAGAAATAGATGATTTTGATGTTGGAACTTCTAGTGAGAATAATTGTGCAATTACGCCTCGTTGTTATTTCCTCAGAAGCTTTGTCATGATATGAGAGCTTATTATCTTTCATGTCTTCCCTGTGATACCTTTTAATTCAACTTCCTTTCCTTCCGAAAAAAATTTCAAGAAAAGTTCTTGAAAATTAAAAGCTACCATCCCTAAAGATTGTAGCCATTTTACTCCTAGGACAACATCAACACCTCCCATTGGAATGGAAAGCATTGGACTATTCAATATATATTCCCCCATGGTTAGCTTGATATTATGGCATTTTCCAGATAAATTTATAGTTCCTCCATTTGAAACCATCACTTGACACTATGGTGTTGGGTACAAGAAGAAATTCAATTCCTTAGCTACCTTACAACGAATAAAATTATGGGTACTACCAGAATAAATCAACACTATTACATTTTTCTTCTTGATATGTCCTTCTACCTTCAAAGTTTGAGGAGTGGTAATTCATGCAAATGCATTACAGGATATGGTCGAACTCATTTCTTCTTTCTCTAGGGTTGGTTCCTGATGTATATCCTCTTATTTTGAAGTTTCTTGTTCATTTTCTTCCTCCTCTTCACAATCTATGTAAAATAATTTTTTCTCAACACACTTATGACCTTTAGTGTATTTGTTATCACAACTGTGGCAAATCCCTTTTGATATTTTTTCTTCCAATGGTTATGGTGTCAACCTTGTAGGTTGTGGAAGTCTAGGAGTAGAAACACTACCATCTTTATAGAAGTGAGTGGTATGCTTCCTTATCGCCATAATTTTACATTCAATTTTTTTTCCAACCTGAATGCCTTCTCTAATTAATTAGATTCCCAAAGGCAAACCTCATGTTGGATGTTATCCTTTAAATTCCCTATGAAGACATCAATCTTATGTTCCTCTGGAATATCAGCTACCCTTATATTCAATTTTTGGAAGTCCTTAATGTGCTCCACCACTGAACCCTTTTGTTTGATATTTATCAATTGGCTAAAGAAGGTGTTTCTCTTTGTATCCTCATAATGTGCTATCATTTCCTCCATAAAAATTGACCAAGTGACAATTTTTTTTACGAGAGCAAAGCCATCGATACTATACAAATGTATTTTTTTCTAAATATAAAGTTGCAGTCCGTACCTTTTGTGTGTTTTACACATTATTGATATCAAAATATTGCTCCATCTGCAGTATCTATGTTACGGGATCCTTGCCATCAAACTTCCTCATATCGATATTTGGAATATGGTGGGTCTTCAATCCAACATTAGAGTTTATGAAATCACGATTAACATTTATTTTGTTCTCATCATGATTTTCCTCTACTATATTTTCGTCATTAGGAATCATTTCTTGTATCAACTTTGTCAAACCTTCCTTCAAACCTTCCATGTCTCCTTTTAGATCATTCTTCATATCTTCCATGTTGTCTTTCATTTTTTCTTCCATGTCATCCATCTTAGCTTCCATGCCATTCTTCAAACCATCCATATTAGCTTCCATGCCTTTCTTCAAACCATCCATATTAGCTTCTATGCCTTTCTTCAAACCATCCATCTTAGCTTCCACACCTTTCTTCAAAACTTCCATTACATTTTTTGTTTCTCTTTGCGAGAGCAAAATTTGGTGCACTTGGTCTTGTAATTTTGATATATTATGTTTCACTTCTTCCTCTTCATGAGTCATAGTAGAGCCTTCTGAGGGCTTAATGGGTGTTGAATTATTTTTAGGGGGGATTTTAGAACCCAATACTGATATATATGCTTCAATATGCCCTTGGAATCACTTCAAACTGATTTTTCAAACAAGACTTATGCAATTTGAAAAAAATACACACCTTTTTCTTGCTTTTGAGGAGCTCGATATTGAAACTGATGTATCTCTCTAATTTCATATCCCCGAGATTTTATCTTCAGTCCTTTATTAGCCCTCTGAATCTTCTTTCCAATTTCATATATCTAACCTAATTTTGATTCTTAAAGAAAAATATATGCCCAATCTCCCACAATGACCTAATTATGGACTCGTTTAGTAGAGCGAACTTGTATGGCATGCCATGTGTCACAGTTTCATCCTTCAACTCTGAAATTGATATATAGGAAACAAAATTCTTTGTAATTTTAGTCACTTTTTACAAAATTCCAATCTGATGCTCAGAGAGAGAGTTATGATGATTTTCCCAAGGTCACCTCTTTGAGATGAAATTCGGGAGCATTCAAAAACCCTAACTTCCACATATGATATCTTTGAAAATATTGCGAACCAAGATCTGAAATTTTTACATGACGTTCATCAGGATTTCTTCAGAAATGGGTTTTTTTTTTTTTGTATTAACCTTTGTACAAAAAAAATTATAGCGAAAATTTCACGATGACCTATTTGAAGCAACAAAACCCTAGGATCCAAAGCTCTAATACCAAATGTTATGATACTAGCTCAAAAAGTAGAAGAAAAGAGAGATCAACACCTTAGAAATCAGCCACTTCGAGGGGAAACCTCCTTTACATTACATAAATGAAAAATTATTGGATGATACAAATGACAAAACCTCCTTTCTATATATAGGAATCCATGGGGTCACAATATAATCCTTGTCGACCTAACAATAATAATGTAAGGGCACAACAATAACAATAGTGGCTTTTTATGGGGCACAATAATAACAATATGGGGGCTACAAGGGTACAAAAATAACAATAAGGGGGCTACACTAACAACAATAAGGGACTACACTAGTAATATAGGGACCTAACACCTGCTAATGTATTGAAAATTTGATCGATGAAAGAGAATGGGAATTGACCTTTTAGAGTAGCCTTATTAAACTCACTATAGTTTATACAAACTTGCCAATTACCATTTTTATTTGGTACAATTACTAATGGTTAGAGTAAATATTTTTGAGGTTATTCCAGGTTAGAGTAAATATTTAAAGTTTTTCTTGGAATAATCTCTACAAGAATACTACCAAAATTTGACATAGAATTCAAATATAACATAGAATTATATTATGAAAAGTATATTGTATTTCAATTCTCTTCAAAAAAAATCATCTATCATGTTCACATAATAGTTGTGATAATTGTTTACAAAAATTATTATTTTTCTTTAGCGTCTTGTTTAAAAGTCATTACTTGTGAAATTGTTATAACATGTTTGATCTAAATTGGATCATTATATTTTTTCTCATCCATATCGATGCTTTCAGAGTGGAAAAAGTGGAGGAATCATCTCACAGGACCACTTTAACTGGTGGGACTCAGTTTGATAAATAGGATATGAAAACTTCTGGGAGAATTTTAAGGAATCAAATGACATTTTTTGGGGGTGAAAATTTTCTTATTTAATCCATAACATTTTTTTCATATTTCTCACATAGAGACATTTCCAAGGACTCAATAACTTCCCCCCCACAATCTATGTCTATATGCAAAAGTTATGCCACTAAGAAGTTGACCTTCCTTCTTTCACCACCATAATTCAATAGGATGCCATGTCAACCCCTATAATTTATGGAAAACGGTCTATCCATGTGATTATGATGAAGAAGACTCTAGAGGATTCCATAATGTAACTTTGGTTAAGAATTAAGCGACTCAAACCTAACCACTAGTAGGCTATCGGGTTGTGTTATAATAGGGCCACTAGGAGGAAAAGGGTTTCCATTATTTTCAAGTGCACATATTCCATGGAAAAGAAAAGTAGCCAAGAGGGATATGGAGAGAGAACATAGAGATTATTTATGAATTATAGTTTCCCACAGGCCATAGGCCTTAATTCTTTGTACTTGTAGTCATTTTCTATTCAGAGAAAGAGAGTAGAGTGGCCTCACCTTCCAGTTGGGTTTTCTCCCAAAATGGTTTCCAAATATATATCTTTTTCAAAGTTATTTCTGAATTTTTATTTTTTATTTTTTATATTTTTCTACATAGCTTTTAATTTCCATGCATATGAAATAAACAACAATCTACATATCCTGAAATCTAAAGAGAAATAAACCCTAATAATGTAGATTTCATATTTTTAAATATAATTTTATCATATTTGTTGTGACAAAGTATCATATGGACTATCCACGATAGTTTAAAGATCATATTGGTATCAGAGAAAGTTTATTTGGGTATATTATGGATATTTTTAGGGGACCTAGATCAGTGAACCCAAAAGTATAAAAAACCCTATTCATGGTTGATGAATCTATGAATAACCATCGTGATCCTCCAAAGGAGAGGTTTTAGCATGCTTAAGCACAAATTGCTGATATAATTTGTAATGTGAATCTCATCATGTTATACCTGAGCAATATGCTTAGGCTATTTGAAGAAGATATGGGTTTTAATGCAGAGGATAGATTAGAGGGGAGATCAAGGGATGGAGAGGAAATATAGAACCAGTTGAAGAAAGGACTTGAAAAATATCATCCCAAATTGATTACATTTAACCATTCAAAATCCCTATTAAATGGAAGTGAAGGTTGTTATCAAGCCATAACAAGATGATATCAACACTCTAAAGCTAAATCATTGGTTGCACTAACTAAAAGTGTACTTTAGTGTTCGTCATATAGAGGAAGAATAAAATATTTCATTTGTGTGACAGAAATTAAAGGGACATGCTTTGAACTAGTCGAAAATCCTTATAGAGACCTTGAGGTTGGAGGGAGATCCTACAAGTACTAAGTCAGAGGACTTCAAAACCCTCAAAAATTCACATTTTTACCCTATCAAGTATGTACAGGACTAGTGGATCCGGTGGGACTACTTGAAGAAAAAGAAGGAGCAAAGTATAGAGGATTACACAACAGAATTTAGAGAGATGTCCATAATGTTGGGTATCTCCCCAAAGAACCCAAACATAGTTCTCAAGTATATAGGGAGTCTCAAAATCCATATGTGGAAGCAAGTGATATTTTTGAATCCCATATCAATGGACGAGGCTTGTGTACTGACGCAAAACCTGGAGAACATAGGCCTAAAGAAAGGGAAATCAAGTGGATCGAAGTAGAAGGAGAAAAAATACACTTCAAATGAGGGGAAGTATAAGTGGAATTGAGGAAATTATAAAAATATGGCAGCCACATCACACTAGTGGAAATATCCCATCAACGAATACAACATTAACAGTCATATAGAGGAGAAGTGTTGGAAGTAATATCTAGATTTGAACCCTAAGAAAAAAAATAAAGATAATAAGAAAAAGAAGCTCATGGCCATATATTTGAGTAACCAAGTTGAAATCAGCTCAAACATAGATAAGAAGATTGTTTGTATGTAAATGCAGAAGGAGGTTAATCTGAGTATTTTTCAACAACATGAGGAGAAATAAATGACCAAACTCTTCTACATAAAGATATAGGTTAAGAAGACAAAGATTGGCTCTGTAACTCAAGATAGCAGGAAAAAATCATTGCAACAGAGCTATTTAATAAATTTGGATTGAAATTTTGTGATCATCCAAGCCCTTATCTATTAGGATGGGTAAATAAGGATGTAGAGTTAAAGGTAACAAAATAATGTAAAATTTGGTTTTCTATTAGTGTTGATTTTATTAACGAAGTAGAACTATATGTAGTTCCCCGCGATGTATGTGGGGTGGTGTTTGGAATTCCCTACATGTATATGCGAGATGTAATATTCATGCAAAGAGCCATCTAGTATTGACTCATCAAGGATGGAAAATCGTTCATCATCAATGCACACAAAGGGAAGTAAAAAATTTCATTGGTAAATCCCAACCAAGCCAATAAACTTATCAGTTATAACAAGATGTTCTATTGCTTTTACGAGAAAATAATTTTGTAGAAGGTTCAATAAGAGGCAAGGCATCCCTGGAAGGGTGTACTAAGAAATAGAAACAACAACTGGAAGAGTTGCTACAGGCATACAAGGATTTTTTTTAGGAGCCTAAATGGTTACCTCCCAAGAGGGAAGTGGAGCACAAGATCCAGCTATTGTCGGACCTCCCATTTCCAAATATAGGGATATATATAAAAAAAAATTATATAATTAAGAGAGGTGAAGAAATAATTGCATCAGTTATTGGAATAGGGTGTCATTCAATTGACTACATCACCATGTGGATCACCCATCACCATTGTGCCAAAGAAGGATGGGACTTGGTGAATGTGTAGAGATTACAGGGCTTTGAATAAAATAATACTCAATAAAAGATACCCCCTTCCTAGGAAAGATGATCTACTATATTAGTTGCAATAAGAAAAATAATTCACCAAGCTAGATATAAATTTTGGATATCACCAGGATCGAGTCAAAGAAGAATATACTTGGAAAACCACCTTTAAAATCAGACAATTTTTTTATGAGTGGTTATTCATGCCATTTCAATTATGCAATACACCATCTATGTTTATGAGGTTAATGAATGATATATTATTCCATTTTATGGATTCATTTGCTATTGTCTAGATGGATGATATACTGGTATAAAATGCTACTTGCAGGGAGCACATCTTACATTTGACACATGTGTTGGAAACATTAAAGAAGCACCATCTACTAGAAAATCTAAAGAAGTGTGAGTTTCCATAGTAGTATTTCGTGTATCTAGGGTATGTAATAGGTAGAGGAGAATTAAAAATAGATATTTCCAAGATGGAGGAAATCATGAAATGGTCAATGCCTATCAATGTTTCTAAGGTTAGGAGTTTCGTTTGGGTGGCACAATACCTTAGGAAATTCATAGCCTTGTTTTTAGCAGTAACAGCACCACTCCACGCCATAACAGCAAGTGGCAAGAGTTCCCAGCGGGGAAAGGGTCAATAGAGTGCCTTTGATGATTTAAAGAAGAAGGTTAGTCAAGCACTATTTTTGGTATTACCAAGCTTGAAGAAACCCTTCAAAATGGAGACGAATGTGATTGGGAATGTTATGGGATTGGTCCTAATGTAGGGAGGAAGGCCTCTATGCTTCCATTCTGAAGTATTTCATGGAGTAGGTCTTAACTAACCTACATGCACCAAGGATATTTATGCCCTAGAACATGCTCTGAAGAAGAGTAAGCACTATCTAATGGGAAATAAGATACTAATCCACATATATTACTAGCCACTACAGTACCTACAGGCCCATAGTAAGCTACAATAGAACAGGCATTACAAGTGGATGGGTTTCTAAAGCAGTTTCATTTAGTTATCAAGTATAAGAAGGGAAGCACAAACAAGTTGGTTGACATTATTTTAAGGCCACCCACATTAAATATAGCATCTTTTGGAACTTTGATACACCAGGATCCATTCACCCATGATGCATATAGAGACGCATGTTCAGATTATAAGGACTTTAAGGAGGTGTTTCAACAATTGTAGATCCAGAGTCACATGCATGATGGTGACAACACCATTGAATGTCATCTACAAGACCTGTTACTCTATAAGTTAGATAATTTATGCATTCCTAAAATTGAGTGATTGCATTTGATTAGAGAGGCTCACACCTCCAATGTTGTAGGGTAATTTGGTATAGGGAAGACAATGACCAACTTATAGACGTATGTGTATTGGCCCAGGATGCAAGAATGGGTAGTTATGTTCATAAGAGGATGCATTTTCTATTGTACTATCAAACCTAATGATAGGATACATGGTCTATATCATCCCTTACATATACCCAATCATCCCTCGGAAAGAATTTCCATGGATATTGTGGGAGATTTAACAACAACTAGGAAGGGACATGACTACTCATTCATGGTTGTTGGCATGTTCAACAAGATGTGTGTTTTAATACCCTATAATAAGACCATCAAAGAGAAATAAATATGAAATTTTTCTTTGGAAGGGTTTGGGTGAACTTTGGGATACCCAGGAGCATCGTTTTAGACATGGACACAATATTTCTTAGTGCATTTTGAACTGTATTGTGGGATAAGATGGACACGAAGTTGAAGAGCTCTACAACATTCCATCCTCAGATAGATGGGAAAACAAAAGTAATAAATAATACTTTAGTGCAAATTTTGATGGGTTATACTAAAAAGCATCCAAAGACTTGGTATGAAAATCTAGTATATATACAACACTCTTATAACATAGAAGTACACACTTCTACTATTAACTCCCCATTTGAAACATGTTTTGGATATTTTCCACCATCACCTTCCGATATTTCATATGGGAAACAAAGAGTAGTAAGAGAGGATCTTACAGGGGCCGCCTTGAGAGGTGAAAATTTTGTTGAGAAGATCAACCAGATCCATATACATGTACAAGAGACACTACAAAATTCACAGGAAAAATATAACACCGGGCATGATTAACACAGGAAAAATAAGTCATTCAAGGTGGGAGATAGAGTATGGTTATAGTTTAACAATGAGAGGTTACAAGGTCGTCGTATGAAATCAAGGCTCTATTATATGGTCCCTTTTGAGATATTGGAAAAGGTGGGTGATAATGCCTACAAATTTAAGTCTATCCTCATACATGTGAAATTACTTAATTGTGAATGTGGAGAATCTGAAGCTCTATGAGCCTTCCATGTTATATATGGAAGAACAACAAGTCCTAAAATTTCTAGAGGAATTGGCACAAGATTTTCATGAAGACTTGACTGAAGATAAATTTTTCAAAAGAGGTCTAGAGCTACGAAAAAAGGAAAGTGTGACCTTTAGAAAATTGGTTTGAAAGGAAAACTTCCATGCAAGGCTAAATGGTACACCCAAGAGAAGGTGGAGGAAAATTTTCCTTATCTAATTCAATAAAATATTTTTGGGACCAAAAGCCTCCAAAAATGGGGAGGTGTGATCCAAGATCATTATATTTTTTTTCATCCATCTCGATGCTTTCAAAGTGGAAAAATTGGAGGAATGAACTCATAGGACCATTCTTACCAGTGATACTATGTTTGTCAAATTGGGGTTTGAAACCTTCCAAGAGCATTTTAAGGCATCAAACGGCATTTTTTGGAGGGTAAAACTTTTCCACTTTAACCTAGCACCTTCTTTCCATATTGTACACATCGATACCTTTCCAACGGCACAAGAATAGTTTCATTCGAACTCTGTTTCCAAAAATTATTCCACTAAATAGTTGACCTTATTGTTTTAACTACCATAATTCAATACGATGCCATGTAATCCCAAATAACTCATGAAAAAGGGGCTAGGCATATGACTATGATGAGGAATACTAAGAGTCCATATTGTTAATATGGTTAATAGTTGAGAAGTAAAACCTAACCACTAGTAGGTTATTGACTTTTATTATAACCGAGCGAGAAGGAGGAAATGGGGTTCCATTATTTTTTAGTGCTCTTATTCCATAGATGAGCATAGTAGCCAATGGGGATAGGGAGAGAGCACACATAGAGGATTTGTGCCCTATTGTATCCCATGGGCCAAAGGACTTACTTATTTGTACTCACATTCATTTTATTTTCAAAGAAAAAGAGCATAATGAGCTCCCATTCCAGCTAGGTTTTCTCTAGAAAGGGTTTCCCAAGATATATCTTATTTCAAATGTGTTTGTGAGTTTTGATTTCATTGTTCTATATTTTTCTGCATATATATTAATTTTCATGCATACCTAATAAAAAATAATCTACATATACATAAATATAAAGATAAATAAACCTTAATAGTGTTGATTTCATATTTTTAAATACAATTTTATCATATATGTTGTGAAAAAATATCCAATGGAATAGAAACAACATTTTACGGATTATGTTGGTATCAAAGCAAGTTTCTTTGGGTATATTGTGGAAATTTGTTAGGGATCTAGATCGACGAAGTAAAAAGTTAGAAATCCTTAGTCATGGTCGATAAATCTATGAATAACCAACCTTATCCTATAAAGGTGAGGTTTTCACAGCTATAAGAACAAGTTGCAGATATAAGTCACAATGTGAATATCCTCATCGAATCCCTGAGAAATAATCTTGGGTTATTAGGAGAATATGGGGGTTCTAACGTGCAGGATATATCAAAGGGGAAATCAGGAGATCGGGAAGAAACAAAGAACCAATCAAAGAAAGGACTTGAAAAATATCAACCCAGTTTGAGTGTCATGAACCTTTCACAATCCTAATTCAAAATAGATATGAAGGTTAATATCAAGTTGTACCAAGTTTTGATTCATGCTTTGAAACTAAATCACTTGTTGCAGCAATTATAAGTCTATTTTAGTGTTCATCATATAGAGGAAGAATAAGATATTTTATTTCCATAGTTTAAATTAGCGGGCCATTCCCTGACCTGGTGGTAAAGCCACATAAAGACCTTGAGGTTGGAGGGATATCCTCCAGTGACTAAGTGGGAGGACTTCAAAACCATCATAATGTAACCCACTCCTCCCACATTTACCCACTTTCATCATATTTCCTAGGATAAACATGATAAGAGGGGCACTATGATAATACTAAACCTCTTTTATGACCTTAAGGAAATGGAGTCAACAACTTAAGACTTTATTGACCCCCCTTAGGTGCTACGAGACCTCCAGGAGGTACCCAACCCCTCCAGGTGTCTGAACCCTGAGTGAACTCACATTTTCAATGATCTATATCCTTATTTGCTCCCTTTTCAAGGCATCCATGCAATTTTAGCCCTCCAGTCGCACTAATAAGCCTTCTTCCCAGTGACTATGGACTTTTCCAGTCAGTTCTATGCCTGCGACCCTGAATTCTATCCCACTTTTTTAGGGCTAGAACTTAGGCCCCTACCCATAATTCAATGAGACTTATAAAAATGATAAATAACATAATAACAAAGCTTACAAACCAAAAACTTGAACCAGGACTGGAATTTCATCAAACACATGATGAACATGCAACCTACAGGTCATGAATGCATATATAAACATAGGAATCTAAAACTTAATTGAGGTTTAACAAGAAGGACTAGTGCACTCTCACAATAGTTTTCATAATACCAATTAGGTCATGCATTCATTATTCATTCAGTTACAAGTAGAAACATGATGAGAGCCAAGAATAAGATATGTCATAAAACCATGCTTATAACCACCATATAACCAGATAATTAACAATGATAGAACAACCATTAAATCCACATAATAACAAGTATAATTACTCATCAAAAGCAAGAGAAACTTAGATATTATTAACCATAAGAAAAATCCAACCAGGTCTCTGACTTCTTCGTACCACCTGACCATAGATTGGGTTAAACCAAATATTTCTTTCAGCCAATCACCCCCATGCCATATTCCAAGCATAAATGTCAGATCATATGGCATAAAAAAATCCATAAACAACCAATGGAATACAAAGGTTAAACCGCCTCCACCCTCACCATACCGTGATCTCACCTAAACCGATTTTGAGATCACAAAACCAAATCGAGCTTGGATGCCTCAAAATTCCTTCACCATCCCTTGAGGAATTTTCCTGTTGCCATCCACCTACTGAGGGCTTCGCAGAGAAAACCATCTCCACCCCCAACCCTTGTAATTTTCCTAAGACTACCTCACCCGGATCCAAAACCTTTTGGCAATCCAAAGCTCAACCAAGAATGAATCCCATCACACCATGGCAATCCAGAAATGGTAAGGCAAGGCTAAAATCCATTGTCGAAAACCAACAAAACCCATGTCAATGACAACAAAAGAACCAAATACCAACATGCACATACCATGCATGTCAAAACGAGCTAGGAAATCACACATGCAACCTGATACCTACAATTATTCTCGTTGAATCCGCTTACTCCAACCTTTACTTGATTGATCCTTTCTTTCCATGTCATTTGTTTGATTTCATTTCCTTTCCTTTTCCTTTCCTTTCCTTGTTTCCTCTTCTTGGTGCTCTTCTCCTCTCTAGAACCAATTCTGAAATTGAATCGACAAAAGACCCTGAATTGATGCTTTGATGTCTTTTTATTATTGATGTCTCTAATTTCTTTATTTTTCCTCTATTCTCCTTCATTTCCTCCTCACATGCAACCTGTGACCTTTCACCTTCATTTTCTCCTAATTTCCTTTATTTTCATAAACAAAATGACAAAAACCTTTTTTTTCCTTTTCAAATCCATTGCCATTGCCAATTTCCCTTTAGTCATAATACACAACAAGTGATTCCCACTAGGATATTTTTCCCAACATTTAGCTTGGAATACGTGTCCCATGACCTTGGTCTTATTTTTCATTTATTAAATTTATTACATGAATTTTTAACCCGAGGTTGTTACAGACCCCTCCCCCTTAGGGGAACACAGTCCTCAATTTTCTATGACACCTACAACTAGCAATACCATTGAAAAGAAAAACATACTACTTATGGATCTTTATAACTTAGATCAGTGCAGTATTTACAATGAACAACTTGCTCAAAAGAAAAACCATCATGAAAATCATGACAACATGACAACCTGTTGTACTGTACAACAACCCTCCCCATTTTTAAATTTTAGAATAAATTCCATTTAGAAATAGTTCCCCTTTTTTTATCTTTCTTTCTAGATAGAAATAAAAGATTCATTGATAAAAGGACATATCACTTATTTTTATTTACAAAGTGTACAACCTTTGAAGAACTTTCCGATCCGATGAGAAACAAAGCTTTTAATCATATCAAAAATATTATATAAAGTCTTTATATTTAACAATATTCGATATGTACAGTAATCGCAAATCGAAAAATCGGAGAATTATTTAAGTCTATTTTCACTTTGTAAAACTCTGATGAAATGGCACTCAATTGCAATCACATTTCGGATAAACTTTAAACTGTTATGTTTTCTTTACATACTTCCAATGCGATGTGATTCATCGCAATCACATTTCGGAGAATTAAAATAATATATTCATGTGGTTGAAAGACTCTGATGCAGCGGACCCAACCTCATCGCAATCTCATTATCAGAGAAACTATTTAACGATTCATTCCATTTGAAAATCCCCAATGCGCTCCTCACAATCAGAATTTGGCATAAGTGTTATTTCATTTTCCTTTTAAACGAATCGCGATGCGAATACAATTTAAATATTCATATATTATTATTCATCACGTTCCAAAGATTTAAAAGGTAATATATTTACACTTATTTCGAAATATGCCAATCTCTGATTGTACGTTGACATTAATTCACAAATCAAACAAATAACAATGATTTGTTTTGTTATTGAATGCATGAGTGTGACTCCCTAGAGGGCATTTAAGTTTTAAACCACGGATATAATAAATGAAAATCAGCAAATAATCCTTTTGTATAGCTGTTTTCATTATTGTGTTTTCACCTTGGCTGAAAGCTTTTCTTTGTTGCAGAACAATAAAACATCCAATTTTTCCATTCTCAGAACAAGAGAAACACTGCTCGATACTGAAATTTCAAAGAGATTCAGGAAATTGAAAACCACCATTGTTGCAAAAGCTCCTGTGTTCACTATGCCGCCTAAAGAGAAACCAGCAAAGCTTAAGCTGGTTACAGATACCTCAAGCCAAGGAATTGGTAAAATGACATGGAAAATGTATACAACTTACTTGAAAAGGAAAACCCTAAAGTTGTTGAAGCTAAGGCCACAATTCCTGACGAAAACGACTCAGATTCTGATTCTAAAAATCTTCTAGGTGCATTAGCAAACTCATTTCTACACCGAGTTGCAGCTCGGGAAAACATTTTCCCATATTATGATGTTATTAGATGGGTAATTGATAATGTGGCTATCAAAGATAGAACCTTTGTTTCTGCATCTGGAGCAATATTCGGGTCATTCAAACCAGAAGACATCAAAGTGATGTACCACCTTCCAAACCCACAGAAGATTTATAACAAAGATTTTATCAAGGAAATTGCTGGGAATCATGAAAATCAATCGGAACCAATTAAAGAATGGAGAAGGGCTCCTGAAAAGCACAGACACAAGGCATCAGGTATGTACTCTGTGGAGTCTCTTTTGCCTCCATACTATTATGCCGCAGCAATGATGTGTAGATTGTTTGGAAATGATAACTCGGCTAGGTTTTCCATTCAAATGGTGCCATTAATTCATTTTGTTGTTAGTTCTGAGATAATGGATTGGGATGTCATTCTTTCTGATAAGATAGCCAACAGAATTCTTAAGTATAGGAAAGACAAAAATTCAGGAAATTCCACTCCTTTTTATTTTTGTGCTTATATCCTAGATGCCCTTTGTTTCAATTCTAAATTTCCCTTATTAGGATGGAAATGGACTCCTAAAGAACCTGTTCCAATTCATATATATCAAAATTTCTTATGGAAGGGCCATTTCAAAATTCATGTTTACAAAGTCTGTCACGGTTTTCTTATTCCGATTTACCAAACCATTTTTGGCCGATTCCCTCCTAGACTTTCCGACAAAGCTAGAGTTGATTTGTCCTCAATTGGAGATTGGTTCGGAGAGGAAAATTTCATATCTATCAGATTTTTTGGAAGTATTGTAGAACCACACATCCTTCCTTTGTATGTTCCAGACAAACTATTAGCATAGGAAATTTCTTATCAGCTGACAGTAGAAGGCATGTCTAGAACTTTGAAGAACAGCAAGAAGCTTATGTGGCCTACTTTTCCTTTTAAATGTGGTGACTATACTCTCAATAATTTTGTCCATGCTGAAAAATAATTTGTTAAGTTAACCGATCTCAAGCTTTCAACAATCCCAGGGAGGCAATATGATCCTAGGAAGGTGACATACGATTTTTCTACTTCTGTTTCAATTGCTCGGTTCGAACATGAACCATATATGTTTGATGATTTATTTGTTTCTATAGATAAAATGTCCCAAATTTTTTATTTGGTCAAGTCCAAACTTCAGGCTGAAGAAATGAATAAATTTTTGTTATTTAGAAGTCAGAGATTACTCAAAGTTCCTCTAGATCAGTTGAGAGTTTCTATAGAGGAATATGATTCACAACAGAAAGAAACAGGGAATACATCTGGAAAAGAAGTAACAGGAACTAATCATGTTTTACAAAAGAAAGATAGTAGCAGCAAAGTTGATACTGAAAAGACAGAAACAGCTGCTAATATTGATGTACAACAGTATTCGGCCCAGGCAAGAAAAGAAAGCACAGGTACTGATGCCAATGTGCATACTGAAAAGGGAGGCACAGACAGTAAGAATACTGAACAGGTACCAAAAATTAATATAAACAATAGTTCAAATTCTCAACTTGGAGGAGAAGAAGCTACTAAACTTATTGTTTCTCCTAATTTGCTAAGCCAATATGAACAATTTTCCCAGCAAATAGGACAACAGAATACTCCCCAAGTTGATGATCGGAAAGACCAGGATATAGAAATCATCCCTGAAAATCCCACAGGTGAGATCATGTTGAAGATAGAAGAAATCCCTCCCCTGGATATATTTTACAGTCCTAAACATAGGGTTGTTGTGAGAAAACAGAGGAAAAGGAGGAGAACTAATCAAGATGCACCTTTGACATCACAGGTGGAATTCATGAATATTGTTTATAAGAATGCTGAGGTGAATCCATTTGAGGATCTCACTAAATTATCCCAGTATGCAGGTGCCTATAGTTCTGCTACTATAGACAAAGCCTCTGAAGTTACACAGTTAATGAAGCAAAAAGATGTGCAAATAGCCATGTTAGAAGAACAAGTTACAGAGAACCAACATAAAATCATTCAATTAGAATAGCGATTGCAAGATGGAGAGCTCAAATCTAAAAAATTAGAAGAGCAGCTTGTTGTTGAAAAGGAAAAGATTGATTAGCAGAATTTAGAAAAGCAACAGCAGCTAAATCAAGAAATAGAAAAATTACAGGCTCTTCTACAAAATGAGCAGACTTCAAAGATTGAGAAAGAGAAGATGTTTCAATCTAAATTAGACAAGTTTAAGAATTATCCCAGTTTGGATCAATTCAAAAATGAATCCCTGGAGACAAACAAGTTATTGTCTCAACAATTAAATGAATTTTGTCTAAAAGTTGCAGAAGCAGAATCCCTATGTGAATTAACATCTTCCTTGGTAGATGAAGGAGTCACTCTTAAAATTGAATTTGATGAAGCTAATGAAAAGATCTCTGAATTTGTTTTATGGCAAGACTCAGAATTGAGAAGAAAAGCAAATCTTCCCAAGATTATGGAGAGACATAAAGAAATTATTTTTACAGAATGGGAACAACGTTCGATCAAAGTAGAAAGAACTACATCCATAGCTAAAAGCATAATGAACAATGTAACACAGCTAGTGAATGATAACCTATATGAAATCAATTTAATTGCATATTGTACTCCTGACCAATTACCTAAGATAAAAGAAACTGATCACAAATGGAAACAAGAGATAATTAATAAAAATCAGCAAATTGGCCAACTACAAGGAATATCATGGGATACAATGTGGACCTATATTATCAAGCTGCATAGTCAAAAAACGGCAATAAAATTTCTTTCAAATGCCATCGATTGCATCATTCCCAAGTTCTCTGATGCCACATATACAGGGCGGTTGCACTCAAAGCTTAGTCATCCAGAAGAAGTGAAGTAAATGCTCAAAATCTGTCATTTGAGCACATCAACCGCAACAGATAATCAATGAGTCAGTTTACCTCAAGATCTCATTTTTGTTCTATATTTTTTGATTTAGATAGATTTTAGGAATAGTTTTAGTTATTTTGTTAAGTACCTATTTAAACCCCTTTCATGCATTTAGAAATGGGTCCTGAATTTGTAATATTTTGACTTGGATATTACATTTTTGTACTCCATTGACTCTTATATTTTTTATAAAGGGTCACATCTAGTGATTATGTGCGAAATTTCCTTTAAGAATTGCATTTATGTATCTTGGAGTTGATTTTAAATTGAAGTTGTTGGATTTGGATATCGGATTACATTGGAAAATATCAAGATGGATATGGTATTTCTATCTATTCACTGTTAGTTTCTTAAGTTATGTGATATTCTCTTTTAAATTTCTATCGTTTATGTGTATTCACTTTACAATATTTCTTTATACATATCATTTCTGAGTGTATAGAAATATTTATCTTTTACAGTATATGTAAACGATATATGATGATGAATGCAATATGTTATTATAACTCTGTTTAATTTCTTAAACAGAGTTATCCTTATTTGTTACTTCATATTTCAATTAATTTATAATACATTTTCATGGTTATTGGTTAATTGAAACAATTCAAAGTTGTATTCACATTTGATGCCCGAGTTAGTATTAGAATTATCTTATCAGTTTTAAGTTAGTTTAAATAGTTTTATTTAAGTCATTTAGTCCCATTTTCCCTTCATTCAATCATTCCATTACCAACCCATTTAAATTACTAGGAAACTGGTCCTATAAATCCAATCAGAGTCACCACACCAAATGGAAAATGAGCTGTCCTAAGGTCCCGACCGGGTGGTTATCCCCCAATGTTTGAAGCAGCGATTTTTGAGGCTTCAACACAACCATACCGCTTATTAGAGCTTTATAACACATCTCATTGAGATATTTACAAAATAAATCATACATAAATATGTACAAATACCAAAAATTCATTTTCCTCCCCCGAAAAATAATGAAGGATACATAGCTTACATACGATTAATCATCTCCCACGTATCTTCATCGGGCCCAAAGTGCTTCCACTGCATTTTAACTTGATCGATTTCTCAGTTCAGGAACATGAGTTGTTTCTGCTGCAATATGCATTGAGGTTCCGGTTTGAATTCTCCTTTTGGTTCCACCTGCAATACAAACCAATAAATCACATGATCAACATCCTTTACATATATTTTAAGCAATGAAACATGGAAAAAATCATGGAAATTCAATGTTGGAGGCATTGCAAGTCTATAGGACACTGGTCCAATTCTCTCAAGGATCTCAAAAGGCCAGCAACATCCTAGTGCCAACTTGTCACATGATCCAATCCTCAAGGATCTCTGCTTGGGCTTGATGCGCAAGTACACGTGCTCCCCAACATAAAACTCCTTAAATTTCTTGTGTTGGTCTGCATAACTCTTCTTCATGTCCTATGTTGTCTTTAGATTCTTCTTTATAACCTGCATTTCTTGCTCCATGTCTTCCAATATGTCATGTCCAATAAGTACCTTGTTCATTGGATCACTCCAGCTGATGGGAGTGTTACAACTCCGCCCAAAAAGTGCCTCAAACTAACTCATCCTCAGTGACTCCTAATAACCATTGTTGTAAGAAAAGTCAACCAGTGGAAGATACTCCTCCCACCTCCATTGTTGATGTATGACATACATCCTTAGCATATCCTCTAGAATCTTGTTGACCCTCTCTATCTGTCCATCTGTCTATGGATGATAATTTGTACTGAAGGCAAACTCCGTACCCAAACCTGCAAACAGCGCCTTCCAAAACATGGAAGTGAACTTAGCATCCTTTTTTGACACAATATTCTTCATAACACCATATAATATCATGATCTCCCTGATGAAGACTTGTGCTACCTCACTAGTTGAATACGTAGTCTTCACTGGAATGAAGTGAGCTACCTTTCTCAATCTATCGACCACAAACATGATAGAATCATGTTTCCTTGATGTCCTTGGAAGACCTGTAATGAAATCCATGGAAATGACCTCCCATTTTCACTCTGGAATCAAAATAGGCTGAAGAAACCCACCTGGATTCTTACACTTTGTTTTCACCTATTGACAGCCCAAGCATCTAGCCACAAAATTTTCCACTTCCTTCTTTAGATTTGGGCAATAGTAGAACTTTTTCACTACTTTCAATGTCTTTTGATATCCTAGGTGACCTTAATATGGTTTGGCATGATAATCCCTCAAGGTAAGATTCTTGAGCTCATTTTCATCTGGCACATAGATCGTGTCCCTAAATATCACCAAGCCATATGTCGTAATATGATAGTCCACATCTTGATCACTTTTAAAATGCTATAACTTGTGCCTAAGCTCATTGTACCTATCATCATGTTGCCTTGTCTGTAAGATCTGATCTTGTAAATCTGCCCCATGTGAACTCATCATTGCCACATGGTTCATATGCACTCTCATGGTCAGTTCATTTGCGACCCTATTCTCCTTTCCCTTAATGTATCTGATCTTCAAATCAACCTCACTAAGGGTAGTGAGACATATAGCTTGCATGGCATTCAAATTTGGTTGGTCAAAAAGATATCTCAACCCACTATGATCGCTCATCAGTACAAACCTCCTGCCAAGAAGATAATATGTCCACATCTTCAAGGAATGAATAATAGTTTCCAACTCAAGATCATGAGTCACATGTGCTTTCTTGTGCTCATTTGGTTTCCTGGACTCATAGCACACCACATTTCCTGCTTGAATCAAGACTCCACCAAGTCCTCTTTTGCAAGAATTTTTACACATCACGAACTCTTTGTCTAGATTTGCAATCTTAATAATTGGAGTGTTTGTCAACAACTGCTTCAACTGCTCAAAATTGGTTGCACATTCCTCTATCCATTCAAATTTATTACCCTTTATCTACGATAATGTAATAGGATATGAAATGCGTGAGAAGTTCCTGATGACCCTCTTGTAGTATCCTGCCAACCCCATGAATGATCTGACTTCATCCACATCTCTAGGATTTTCCCACTCTATGATAGCCTTTATATTTTCTGGATCCACTATTATGCCTTCCTTGGAAAAAACATGTCCCAATTAATGTATCTTTGTCAAAAAGAAACTGCATTTACTAAGCTTGGCATACAATTGATGCTCTCTTATCAATCCAAAAACCATTGATAATTGTTTGGCATGCTCTTCCTCATTCTTAAAATATATCATCAATGAACACGAGAAAAAACATGTACAGACAAGGACGCAAAACACTATTAATTAAGCATATAAAATTAGTTGGAGAATTAGTCAAACAAAATGGAACTAAAACAACTCCTCATGCCCATACTTAGTCCTTAAAGCAGTCTTGTAGATGTCCTCTTCTTTGATGTGTACCTAATGGTATCTTGATCTCAAGTCAAACTTTGAGAAAATCGTTTCTCCCTTCAATTGATCAAACAATTCATCGATCCTCGACAATGGGTACATGTTCTTGATCGTCACCTTGTTCAGCTTCCTGTAATCAATGCACAATCTGAGAGTACCATCCTTCTTCTTCAGGAACAATACTGGTGCACCCCAAGGTGATACACTTGGCCTAATATATCCCTTATGAAGCATTTCCTTCATATTCAACTTCAACTCTACTAACTCTAGTGTACTCATCATGTAAGGTGCCTTTGATGTTGGTGTTGCCCCTAGTACCAACTCAATAGAAAAGTCCACTTCCTTGAGAGAAGGAAACTATGGATTCTCTGCTCGCAATACATACTGAAAATGTTGCAATACTATATACCCCTTGAGTATTTATGCATCCTCAACATCCTTACCCTTGTCACTATAAATATGAACTACAAACATCACACACCCTTTTCTAAAACTGCGCTTAGCCTGCATAGCGGTGACCATCCTCATTGATGCAGGCTTCTTATTTCCCTACAAGATTCTCTTTTCCTCATTATCATCCAAGCACTCAATAGCCTTCTCATATAAATCCACCTTAGTCCTTTGAAGATACAGCCAATCCATACCCAAAAGCATACTATATGATCAAAATGGAAATACATTCAAATGTGTTGTTGTAGGAATACCATTCAACTTGAATGCACAAGATCTTACCCAAGGATGAACTCTCTTCTTAGTACCTGTAGCCAACTACACCAACCAAGAATCTGTATGCACTTCCTTTATCAAGCCATACTTATCCACCAGGTCAGGATTAACATAACTATAATTAGATCTAGGATCAATCAAAATAGAAACAACTTGACTACAAAGCTTACCTTCCATCTCAATAATTTGTGCCTAATGATCTTCCCAATTGTTGTTTCTAGCTTCATAAATTTAAGGAATGCCATGACTCACATCCCCAACTATTTGTGCCTCCTGGTCACTGTAGATATAAGGTCTACCACCCTGGTATAATGGACACTCCTTCTTGCGATGATCTTTTCCACATATCCAACACTTCAACGGTCCTCTACCATCACCTTTTTTATGTTTTTCTCCAGGTTGTGACCCATATCCCTTCTCCAATGCATTGAACTTCTTATAAGTAGAAAAATTATCTTTCTCACCTGCATCCTGAGGTTTTCCCTGCTTCAGTGGCCACTTCCCTTTAAATCTCTCATTTCCCTTCAAATGATGCTTAGGCTCAGCCTTGAGCCTTGACTATTGATAGCAATGCTTCAACTTCTGGATGGCCTCTTCCAACAATATAATCTCATCGAACTCAATCTCATTTCTATATGCTGCTGGAAACCCACTGAAAAAAATTTGAATCTTATCCTTCTCATCCTTGAGGTAAGTTACATACCTCAACAGCTCCAAGAACCTATTTTTCTACTCATCATTTGTCATGGAACCAATCTAAATCTCATGAAAATCCTTTTCTCTGCCATCATAATATCTCTCAGATAAGTACTTCTTCTTGAAGAGTCTCTCAAACTCATCCCAAACCAACCCTTCTTCTCGAATTCCCTTAAAATTCTTCCCATCTTCCCACCAAATATATGTTTTCCCTTTGAAACTGAAAGTGGATATCTTGGATTTCATGTTCTCTGAATAGTTATGCAATTTGAATAATTTATTCATCCCAAGCAACCATGCCTCTGCATCTTCTGATTTCTTCATCTCTCCATCGAATGTAGAAGGCTTGACTTTCTTGAACTCCTCTAGTAAGTACTCACTCTTCCTATAAGGATGATGATAGTGATGATGATGATAATGTCTCCTATATGAGGAACTAGAATGATGGTGATACATACCATTCCTCTTGTCAAGTGTATCCAGCGATCTGCCACCTTTGATTGTGTCCCCTTTATCCAACCTGTATTTGCACTCAGACCTACTACCATAGGCTCCATTATCTTTCTCTTCATGTTCTTGACTGATCTTGTATGTCCCTGTCTCTGCAATTCTGAGAAGCTCTAAGGAATCGCTACATTGACATATACCTACTTTTCCTGAGCCCTTGAAATTATTTCTCGAGCCTCAACCAATCTATCATTGTTTTCTTTGCAACTTATAATCTTTGCCCTCAAACTCCTCAATGTATCTGTTATACCAGGAGAATATTCACCTCCTTGTTGCCCAATTGATCTATAAAGAGATTCACAGGAACTGTAGTCTACCATTTTTCTCGTCATCTTTGATTCTCTTCTTCCTACAAGTAAGCCATGTCATATAAACCAAATAGGTACCAAAATAAAAACCATATCTTAGTGACGTTTAGGGGAGGCTTATCTCATCTGCAAAATCAGTCCACATTAGTCGGATACATATATAATCATAATCATATAAATATAACAACATCATGCATGAAAATATCAATTGTACACCATGACCCCATGCATGACAACCATAACCTTGGAAACATCATATTTTACCCAAAGAGAGTGCAACCTACTCTAATGCCACCCTGTAACCCACTACTCCCACATATATACACTTTCACTAGTTTTCCCGAGATAAATATGAGTTGAGGGTCATTATGATAAGACTCAACCTTGTTTATGACCTTAAGGAGTTAGAGTCGATAACTTAAGATTTTACTGACCTCCCTTAGGTGCTACAGGACCTTCAGGAGGTACCGAACCCCTCAAAGTGTACAACCTCTGAGTTAACTAACCTTTTCACTAATCTAGAGACTCAATCGCTCCCTTTTCAAGGCCTCCATGCATTTATATCCCTCCAGTTACACTGGTAAACCTTCTTCCAAGCGAATGTATACTTTTCCAGTCAATTCTATGCCTACAACCCCAAATTCTGAGCAAATGTTTCAAGGCTAGAACTCAGGCTCCTACCCAAAATTCAATGAGACTTCCATAAATGATAAATAACATGATAACAAAGCTTTTAAACTAAAAAATTGAACTAGGATTTGACTAGACCCTTCCCAACCACGATTGGTATTCCGTCAAACACAGGATGAACATGCAACCTACAGGTCATGAATGCATATCTGAACATCAGAATTTGAAACTTAACTAAGGTTTAACAAGAAACACTAGATCCCTCTCATAATAGTTTTCATAACACCAATTAGGTCATTCATTCATTATTCATTCAGTTACAAGTTGAAACATGATGAGAGCCATGACTAAGATTTGTCATAAAATAATGGTTATCACTAGATAATTAACAATGATATAACATGCTTTAAAGCCACATAATAACAAGTATAATTACTTATAAAAAGCAAGAGAAACTTAGCTGTTATTAATGATAAGAAAAATCCAATTAGGTCTGGGACTTCCACGTACCACTCGACCATAGATTGGGCTAAACCAAATCTTTCTTTCATCCAATCACCCTCGTGCCATATTCCAAGCATGAATATGGGATCTCATGGGATAAACCCATCCATAAACAACCAAGGGCGTCCAAAGGTTAAACCACCTCTACCCTCACCATATTGTGATCTCAATTAAACCGTTTTCGAGATCACAAAACCAAACCAAGCTTGGATGCCTCGTAACTCCTTCACCATCCCTTGAGGAATTTTCCTATCTCCACCCACCTATTGAGGGCTTCCCCTGTGAAAACCATATTTTCCCCCAATCCATAGGATTTTCCTGAGACTACCTCACCAAGATCCAAAACCTTTCAACAATCCAATGCTCAACCAAGAATGAATCCCATCACACCATGGTTATCCGTAAATGGCAAGGAAAGGCTAAAATCCATTGTCGAAACCTAGAAAAACCCATGCCAATGACAACAAAAGAACCAAATACCAACATGCACATACCATGCATGTCAAAACCAACTAGGAAATCATACATGCAATATGTTACCTACAATTATTCTCGTTGAAGTTTCTTGATCCAACCTTTCCTTTTTTTATCCTTGCTTTCCTTATCCTTCCTTTGATTTCCTTTTCTTTCATTTTACTTTCCTTTCCTTGCTTTCTCTTCTTGGTGCTCTTCTCCTCTCTAAAACCAATTCTAAAACTAAACTAGCAAAAGGCCCTGAACTGATACTTCGATGTATTTTTATTATTGATGCCTCTAATTTCTTCATTTTTCCTTTATTTTCCCTCATTTTACTCCTCACATGCAACCTGTGACCTTTCACCTTAATTTTCTCCTAATTTCCTTTATTTTCATAAATAAAATGCCAAAAATAAGTTTTTTTCCATTTCAAATCCATTTCCACTGCCTTTTCCAATTTCCCTTAGCCATTATACATAATAAGTGATTCCCACTAGGATATTTTCGCAACATTCAGCTTGGAATATGTGTCCCATGATATTGGTCTTATTTTTCCTTTATTAACTTTATTACATGAACTTATAACTCGGGGTTGTTACACATAAAATTATAGTTTTATCGTATTAAGTATATAGAGGACAAATGAATCTAGTGGCACTACTTCAGGCTAGAGTGGGTACAGAGTGTACAAGAGTACACCGCAGAATTTAGAAAGATGGAAATAATGTTGGTTATATCCCCAAAGAACCAAAATGTACTCATAAAGTATATAGGGGTTATACACAACCATCTATGGAAGCTATTTATGTTATCAAATCCCATATCGGTTGATGAGTTTTGTGTATAGGCACAGTACCTGGAGAACAAAGGCATCAAGAAAGTGAAATCAGGTGGACTTAAGCAAAAGGAGTAATAGAGAAATTCTAAGGAGGTGAAGAAGACGTGGACTGGGGGAAGAGATAAACATATGGAAGCCACAGTAAACCATTGCAAAGGTCCTATAAACTACTAAAATATTGATGGTCATACAGAGGAGAAGTTTTGTAAGTTACATCTGAAGATTAACCCAAAAACAAAAATAAAGATGTTTGAACTAAGAAGAAAATCATGGCCACTAATTCGAGCAACTAGGTTGAAAGCAAATCATACATGTATGAGAAGATAATTTTTACATCCATGAAAAAGAAGTTGAATTTGTGTAGCCTTCATCAATAGTAAAAGATAAAAATGAGCAAACTCTTCCACATAAATATATAGGTCAGGAAAACAAAGATTTATGCTTTGTTTGAATCAGGATCACAGGTAAATGTCATTACAGTAGGGTTGGTCAAGAAATTCGGATTGGAATTTTGTGATCATCAAATCCCATATCCATTATGATAGGTAAATAAGGATGCACATTTAAAGGTAACAAAATAGCACAAAATTAGGGTTGTTATCAATGTTGATTTGATTGATGAAGTAGAACTAGATGTAGTTCCCCTTGATGAATGTGCGGTGGTGTTTGGAAGTCCCTACATGTATATGCAAGATGCAATATTATTTCATATATATAGCGAATATAGGCTCAATAAGAATGGAAAATCATTCACCATCAACATGCATAAAGGCAAGTTAAAATTTTCATTGGTAAGTGTCAACCAAGCCAAGAAAATGATCATATAAGAGGCAAGGCATCATGGAGGGGTGTACTAAGAAACATAAGCAAAAAATAGAAGAGTTTATTTAGGAATATGGGGATTTTATCCAATATCCTAAAGGGCTACCACCCAAGAGGGAAGTGGAGCACAAGATCCAACTATTTTGACACTCCCCACTACCAAACATTGGGTTGTATAAGCACTCCCTTATAGAAGCAATTGACGTGAAAAAAAAATTGCAGCAATTACTAGAATAAGGTGTCATTCAACTGAGTACATCACCATGTGATTCACCCATCATCATTGTACCAAAGAAGGATGGGACTTCGAAAATGTGTATATATTATAGGGTGTTGAAAAAAAATCACGCTCAAGAACATGTGCCTCAAGAACACATGCCCTATTACTAGAATAAATGATTTGTTGGACCGTAGTAAGAAAAATACTTCACCAATATGGATTGAAATTTTGGATATCACCAAGTTCAATTCAAAGAAGAAGATACCTAGAAAACCACCTTCAAAACTAGGATAGGTTTGTATGAGTGTTTATTCATGCCACTTGACCTATGGAATGCGCCAGCTATGTTTATGAGCTTAATGAATGATATAGTGTGCCCTTTTATAGATTCATTTTTTATTTGTCTATTTTGCTTATATATCCGTATACAGTGTTGCCTGGGTGTTATCACTCTCCACAACTTCCCAAGACTGACAGTAGGATTAGAGACAGTCAACCACAGACCAAACTTTAGGTCAGGTAGCTAGCCCTACCCAAACCAGAGAGGGCTCTCTCTTTGTCACTTTAAGCATTCAAATGAATGGATGAGTATCTAATGATTTTAGGCTAGATATATAAGCTTAATAAATACAATTTTTTTTAGGTTTTGAGTGTTGGATAGAAAAGTCAGTGAATGGATTTTATATAAGGTTTTTAGGTTTGGAACTTCAAGGTGAACCTGCAGAGAATATGTGAGGCAAGATAGGTAGTTTGAAAGCATATTAATCAGTCATTGAGTATGGGATGAAAATGGAGGATATTTTGAAAGATCACTGACGTGAATTCATTCAGTTTAGAAGCAAATAAAGAAAATATGGTGAATATTTTCTAAAACAGAGCATGCATAAACATTAATTATGCTCTCAAACTTACAAGATAAAAATATATGAAGAATAATACATGGTATTAAGCATAAAATTATAAACATACATGAGAAACACAGATGCTCCAAAGCATACCACAAGTATCTCAACACAATTCTTGTAAATATGTCTCTAATTTCATTCCACACGTCGATTAAAAGAGATCCACTGCAATATGAGACTATCCAACCTAACAAAAGACTAAAGAGAGTCTAATTATAGAAAATATATACTATTACACCTCATCATGTCTAAATCCCATCAATCATAAATGCAAAAGATAAATCATTTCCTAGTTTCTAGGGAGGTTAGAAACCATTCCCTGAATTTTAACTATAAATTAGGAGTGTTTGTCCCTTACATTAATTACATATTCCATCATGATAGGAAGAAAAAACCAACCCAATAACTCTAATGGAAACTCATAGGACAACATTTTTCTCAAATTTGTGACCATTTATGAGCTTCACAAGTGTCCTTAGGAATCCAATGCTGATTTGAGACAATTCTGACAGAAGATTTTTTTTAAAAACAATTTGCAGAAGCGTAACAAAACTTTGGAGTAACTTTGGAGGAACTTTTGAGGAACTTTGAGAAGTAAAAATCCACTTCTGAAAGAAAAATCAACTATCTGTGTGTGTCTAGATTCCAAAACATCTTGAATTTGCAAAATTACCCAAGGGAAGGCCTTCAAAAGTTCATTCGCCCAAGGTTGCTCCAAAAGCATAACAGATTGTTCCAAAAGCGCAACAAATCCCTTTGAGAGGGATGGAGGTATTCCCTGAGGATTTTTGGGCTGCAAGTGGTATAGTTGGAAAGCTTAAGATTTCTTCTACAAAATGGAGTCATTAAGCACTGAAAACCCCTATTCCAAACCCCTGAAAAGTTGATTTGAAGACACCTTGTCCAAAATTGCAGAAAATTACCTCGAGCAAGAGTATTGTTGGAATTTCTCTAAAAATATAACACATGTGCATAAAATGAAGGATTTTTTTGTTCTTTGGCCTATTATTGAAAAAAAACTCTTTCACATTTGTAAAATTCATATCCATTACTCCAGAAACTGATTTTGAATCCAAATTTTCCATGTGTGCAATGTAAACCCTGACAACTGACCACGAAGCTCTAAGAATGATGCCATGGGTATGAGTTGGCTCAAACCTGGAATGGTGACCTCCCTTGTATATATTCTTCTCACTCTCCATCTTATTTATCACTGAAAGGCTAAAAACCCTAGTCTTTTGGTGGAATGAGTGAACGAATGGAAATATGGAAAAACAAAGAGTAGGAAGGTGTGAGTTTAGTGGATGAAATGAAGAGCCTTGAAGCTGAGAAAAATTATATAAAAAATTGAGTAGGTTGTGTTGTGTGTTAGCTTCAAGTTGTAGGTGTAATGAGGGATAATGAGTGTGAGGAAGATGTCAAAATTCCTAAAACATAGGAAATTCCCAATTTTGACTGCGAGAATTGCTTGTGCAATAGTAGGGTAAGTTGGTAAGATGAAATGGGGATCATGAGGTTAAGTAAAAATTCTGAGAAAAATTGAGTGGATAGGGTAGTGTCTTAACACCATAATGAAAGTGGAATGGAAATAAATGAGTAAGTTTAGGGTGGTCAAAACCTCAAAACACAAGAAATTCTCATTTTTAGACTATGAGAATAACTAGTGAAAAAGTGTTTTTGGTGTTTTAGGGCCATGGAGCTAATTAAAAAATTTTGATAAAAATTTAGTGAGTATGGAACCTTAGATCCACAGTGAAGGTGGAATGAAGGAAAATGGATGATTTAGGGTATTCGAAACCCTAAAACACAGTCAACCCCTATTTTGATTATTTTCATTGTTTTGAAAAGCTAGAATGAGGGTATGATGGTGTAAAACATGTTATGGATGGTAGTGTAGGTGATAGGAGTGTATAGATGGAGCATGGGGGATGTAGTTTTAGGGTTTATGTGATGGAGTTAGGGTTTATGTCAAAGGGATAGGTTAGGGTTTATCAACATAAAAATAAAATAAAATAAAATAAATAAATAAATAAATAATTATATGTGGACAGTGAACAGTATGGAGGAAATATTAAAAGAGCATGAAATTCTTTCAAGCCTTCAAACTTCGACCAAACACCAGCATGAGAATGGATAATTACCTTGTATGAGGCTACACAAAGTAAAGGAGCTGAGCTTTAAGTTGTTTTGGAGGTTTCCGAAGCCAAAAATACCAAACTTTTTCTTTTCCAGAAGCGTAAAAACAGTGGTAAAAGTGTAACACTAATGCACATAAACGTAACAAAGAGGCACGGAAGCATAACAGCGTCACCTAGAAACATAACAAAATGGTTTTAAAGTGAATTTGAGCCTTGGATTTTGGAGTTTAGATATTATGGATGGTAAGTTAGGTGAAGAGCTACTCTCACCTACATGAAAAGGGTAACAATGAGTAAAATGAAGTTTCCTTTGCCTTTTATAAGATGAATATGACCCTTTACATTTTCCCTTTGACACTTAAAATAACGTTTTTGACCTTTTTGCACCTAAAAATGGCTTTTTTGCACCTTCGAATGAGATATGAGGGCAGAATGAACCTCTTTTTCACTCTTTGACACTTGAGGTGACTTCATAAATATTTGAAAGAGAAAATGATACAAACTTCTCCTTTCAAATAAGACAACAAGACTACTTTTCTTAAAACCTTTGAACTTTTACACCTCTGAAATTTCACATTTGGAAATGACTATTTTAAAAGAAGATAAGGTGTCTTTGACATTGGAAATGACTCCCTTTGCATTTTACTGGGACAATAGGTCAAAATTGACCTCTTTTTAATATTTGACAGTCAAGATGACTTTCTTGATCCTTAAATGAGACACTGAGACAGAATTTTTCTTTTCAATGAGACAGTGAGACAGAAATGAGTTACTTTGACAGTTTTTGGAACTTGAGCCATATAAAATAAGAGAGGTGACTTTTATTTCGTCTTCATAAACATGCTTGCTCCTTCATTAGGGTTTTATGAATAGAATGGAGGGTTGTTGTCTTCTTTTAAGTGAAAATTTGAAGATTTTTCAAAGGAAGAGATGAACCTAGACAGTGACCTATATGAGATGGAGTGACCTAACCCTACACCTCTTCAGTGATGATGATGGCGATGACCTTGAAAATGGTGGTGATGAATGAAATGAAGGATGAGCATACATGATTTAGACCTCTTCAGTGACCAAAATTGTTTTCTGAGAACTGGTTCGAAAAAGTAAAAAAATTTGACCTATGACTCTATGGAAAACAAGTGAAAGAGTCATTTTATCACTCACATACCTAAGCTAACACTGGATCTAGCTAGGGATGGCAGCTCCTTCAAGAGGTGTCAAGAACATTGTAGATCAGGTATTCTTACCATTGGCGATGGAGTCAAACTGGACTTTGAAAAACTTTGACAAACTGGAAATGTTGAACTAAATTTGCAAATGACTTTGACTAGAAAAAACTGACTTGACTCTGACTTGACAACTGAATGAACTTACTTATGGCATAAAACAATCGGGATGTTAGGGCCTTTGCCTCGAGCTTCAAATCCTTATGATAATTTAACACCTATTGAATATGCATATACAATCGTGTGATAGGATCCTTCCAGTGTAACCAATCCAGCAAATGGCTACTTACTTGAATCCTGCTCACACTTTCCTCGAGCAGGAAAAAGGAACAAAATATAGGAAACTCAAAGTGTACACTGAACATGTGCTCATGATCCATAAATACAAGAAGATTTATCTTCCCAAATGCATGCAAAAAACTGACCAAAGGATCATGAAGAGCATGCAACATAAGCTTTTCTAGATGACTTAAAACCAGAAAACAAACCTCCTTCTAAACTGTTGGTTTTTCTATGTGCTAAAATCAATCACCTTCGTCAATGAATGTTGCAAGATCTACCTTCATTACTGGCTGTAACAAACTGGCGATAGGGTCTTCAATAATATCAGCAGAAAGTAAATTTTGTTCTTGAAAATATGTATTCGAAGTAGCCATATTATCAAAAGAAAAATGTGCACATCCATATGATCTAGGACATACTCCTCTTCTTCAGCAGAATATTCAATATATGAACCTAGAGAAAGATCATCATCTGAAAAAGGCTCTAAAACAACCTCTCTTTTTTCACTGCTTTCCTGCAACTTATGATGGTCAATTTGAAGCCTAGTATCTTCAAAATATGAAGGTACATGTATCTCTCTTTCGGAAAATGGATTCAGGAGTAATCCTTCATGTGAATCTGAATTAAGAGTTTCTAAAGTAGCAGATTCATTATATATTTGTAGAATATTAACTTTAATGGAATCTTCAATAACTGGTACAGCAAGATGCAAGTCTATGTCACATACCCCTTTAATCCATCATCTTGGGCTGCATTCTCATGCTGCTAAAAGTAAGAATTTTCAAAAGGATTTTTAATATTATTTTCCTCAATCATTGACCTAGAATATGAATAAACCAATGGACTGTCTATTTCCTTTTCTTGTTTAAAAGAGTTATCATACTCCTAATCATTAAAAGATGGACAATGTTGAAGAAAAAAAATTGTAAACTTCATGGGCTATAACTTGACTATTAGGATGCAGATTTGTTTCATCTTCAGGGAGGAAGGCATGTTTTCTACTATTCTCAAATATTTCATTAGGCAATCCTTAACTACCCTACCTACAACAAGGAGTTTTGTGCCTTGGTGCAAGATATAAATAAGTGAAAACACTATCTGATAGGAAAGGATATAGTAATACATACAGATCACTAGCCACTATAGTACGTGTAGACCTAGAGTAAGATACAAGGGGGCGGGAATTACACGTGGATGGGATTTCTACAACAATTTCAATTAGTGATCAAGTACAAGAATTGAAGCACAAAAAAGTACAACATCATGTGGGTCACCCATTATCATTATGCCAAATAAGGATGGAACTTGGAAAATGTGTATGGATAGTAGAGCATTGAACAAAATCACGCTCAAGAAAAGGTACCCCCTTCCCAAGAAAGATGATTTATTGGATCAATTGCAACGAGAGAAATAATTCACCGAGCTAGAATTAAAGTCTAAATATCATCAGGTCTGATTCAAAGAAGAAGATACCTGCAAACACATTTTCAAAGTTAGGAAAGGTTTGTATGAGTGGTTAGTCATGCCATTTAGCCTATGTAATGCATCAGCTAAGTTTATGTGGACAATGAATGATATATTGTGTGCTTTTATAGATTCATTTTTTATTTTCTATTTGGATAATATATTAGCATATAGTGCTACCTTAGAGGAGCACATATCACACTTCATGCAGGTGTTAGAGACATTGAAGCGATGCCTATTGCTAGAAAATATCAAGAAGTATGATTTTGAAAAGGAATATTTGGTGTATCTAGGGTATGTGATAGGTGGAGGAGAGCTAAAGATAAATATTTCCAAGATGGAGGCCATCATGAAATGGCCAATGCATACTAATGTTTCTAAAGTTAGGAGTTTTGTTGGAGTTCCACAGTACCTGAGGAAATTCATAGCCACATTTTTAATGGTAGAAGCACCACTCCACACCATAACTGCAAGTGGCAAGATTTCCCGATGGGGAAATGGTCAGTGGAGAGCCTTTGCGGAGCTAGAGAAGAAGATTATTCAAGCACCATTTATTCCATTACCAAGATTGAAGCAACCCTCCAAAGTGGAGACAGATGTGAATGGGTATCCAATGGGAGTAGTCTTGATGCAGGGGGGAGGCATGTATGCTACCATTATGAAGTATTTCATGGATCAGTTTTTACCTTACCTATAAAACGGAACTCTATGCCTTAGTGCAAGATCTAAAGAAGGGGAAGCATTATCTTATGGGAAAGGAGATAGTAATCTACACATATCACTGGCCACTACAATACTTGCAAGCCCAAAGTAAGTTATAGCAAACCAACCATTACAATTTGATGGGGTTTATACAAAAATTTCATTTTTTGATCAAGTACAGGAAGGGAAGCATGAAAAATTTGGTTGACATGCTTTCAAGGCCACCCACATCAAATATCACAACTTTGGGAACCCTAATGTGCATGGAGTCATTCATCCATGGTGCATATAGAGAGGCATATTCATAGGATGAGGACTTCTGGAGGTGTTTCAACAATTGCAAATTCAAAGTCATGTGCACAATTATGGCAACATCATTGACTGCCATCTCCAATATGGGGTGACTCTACATGCTAGATAAATTATTTTCTCCTAAAGGTAAACAATTGTAGTTAATAAGAGAGGCTCACGCCTCAAGTTAAAGGGAACCTTGGTGTAGGGAAGATAGTGGCACACTTGCAATGGTATGTGTATTGGCCCAAGATGTAATAATAAGTATCTAGGTTCATATGAGGATGCATGCTCTTTTGTACCAGCAAAAGGAACCATGGTATATATCATCCCTTACCTATACCCACTCATCCCTAGAAAAGCATTTCCATGGATATTGTGGGAAGTTTACTAACAACCATGAAGTTAGATGACTACCTATTCATGTTATTTGAAAGGTTCATAAATTTGTGTGTTTTGAAACCCTTAATAGAATATCATCAGCAGGAAAGATGCAACAAACTTGTTATCTAGACAGGTTTGGATGAACTTTGGGATAACTAGGAGCATCAATTCAGATAGAGACACAAGATTTCTCAATGTATTTTGTACTACATTGTGGGAGAAGATGGGCACAAAGTTGAATAGGTCTACAGCATTCCATCCTCAGATAGATGTGAAAATAGAAGTAGTCAACAAAACTTTTTTGCATCTTTTGATGGATTATAATTAGAAGCAACTGAAGACCTGGAATGAAAATCTGGTATATACACAACAATATTATAATAGAGTAGTCCACACTTCTATTTTTATGTCCCCATTTGAAACTTGTTTTGGATATTTTCCACCTTCACCTTTAGATATTTCATATGGGCTGCAAGGATGAGTAAGGGAGGGTCTTATAGGGGTCGTCTTGAGAGTTGAAAAAATTGTTGAGAAGACAAGGTGAATCAATATACAGGTATACGAGGCATTGCAGAAGTCATACGAAAAATATAAGGCCATGCATTATCAACACAAAACAAAGAATTCATTCAAGGCGGGAGATAGATTATGGTTATAGTTGAACAAGAAAAGGCTACAGGATCCTAGTAAGAAAATCAAGGCTCTACGATATGAGCCCTTTGAGATATTGGAAAAGGTTGGATATAACACCTATAGACTCAATCTACCCCCATCCATGTGCATTTACTTAGTTGTGAATCTAGATAATTTGAAGCTATATGAGTCTTCCATGCTAGATCAATTAGAGGAACAAGTCTTACCTTTTGTAAAGGACTTGGCACTAGATTCCCAGGGAGAGTTCATAGAAGATGAAATTTTGCAGAATAGGGCCAAAGGTACAATATAGGGGCAGCACAACCTTTGGTAGATTGGGTTGAAAGGAAAACCTCTAGGCAAGGCTAAATGGTAGACCTAAGAGAAGGTGGAGGAAAAAATCCTTGTCTCATTCAAAAGAAGATTTTGGGGATTGAAATCCTCCCAAAATGGGGAGGTGTGATCTGAATTGGATCATTATATTATTTTTCATTCACCTTAATGCTTTTAGAGTGGAAAAAGTAGAGGAATCAACCCGCAGGGCCATTTTTACTGGCAAGACCCTATTTGGAAAATTGCGGTCTAGAACTTTTTGGTAGCATTTTAAGGCACCAAACAATGTATTTTAGGGGTGAAACTTTTCCACTTTAGTGTGGCACCTATTTTTCATATTTTACACACAAAGACCTTTCCAATGACATAAGAATCACCTTAATCAAAAATTTTATTCAAAATTTATGCCACTCAGAAGTTGACCTTCCTATTTTCACCACCATAATTTTGTTGAGATTCAACAAGAAAATTTCAGCACCAACACCTAGTGCATTAAGCAACTACACTAGGGTGGGGCCCACAATGTTATTTTTGGGTGCATGTCCATTTTAGTTATCCCTTAATTAAGATGGAAAATAAACTGTAATCTATTCTCAATGATGACTTGAAATAGTTAAATGAGAGTGAAAAACCCAGTTAGCTAGTGGATTTCGAGTTAGAGGTAGCTGGTGAGGCATGCAGAGTAATTCTATTTGTAACAGAGTTCGAAGTGCAGTGGTGCATTAGTTAATGTAGGTTGTAATCATTTTAACTCAGTTAAGTGAGTTAAACTCAGTTTTTATATTTGTAACCAAAGATGCACTAGTGAGAGATCAAGTGAATTAAATGTTAATTAATTCACGACCAGTGATCTCACATGCAACTGAGGATTTACTATTATTAGTTGCATGCATGTCAGATCCAGTGGAGACCTAGTTGAATTCTAAGTGAAAGGGAAGTTGACTATCAATTGTAGGATTATTGGGTTGCACACATGCAACCAAACACCCATTGTAGTGCCCATGATACTTGCGTATTCAAGGAAGGAAAAAATTCCTATCTTTTAGGGATTGCATTCATCAGGGATTGTGCAAGCAAGGCAAGTTGTCTAAAGGCTGAGAATTGGCTATGTGTTAGTCAGTTTTGTTCATGACAGTGTGAGACAATTAGCTGAGTACTGGAGGGCTCTTGTGAGAAGATTTTTGTATGTAATTGTTTCATGATCCATGTTGAATATACAATAGAAGATAGTGGGGTTTTAAACTGTAATCTTTCCCCATGAAATTATATGTGTTGTGTGTGATTTGATTCTTCTTTACTTCATGTGATTAGCGATGGTGTTTTTAATTCTGTATAATATTTGTAGAAGCGATTTAGTATTTAATTTTAGTACATTGTTAGATTGGGCGAATCCAAGATATACATGCATGTTGTATAATTTCTACAAATTTGATAGGATACAAATTTAGCCCCAAAAACTCATGGATAAGGGGCTAACCATGTGATTATGATGGAGAATACTCTAGAATATTCCATATTATAACTCTGGTTAAGATTTAAGGGAGTTAAACCTAACCACTACTAGGCTATTGGGTTGTGTTATAACGGTGCCACTAAGAGGAAAAGGGGTTCCATTCCATTTAATTTCACTTGTTCCATAGACAAGAAAAGTAGCCAAGAGTGATGTGGAGATGGCACATAGAGAGGATTTGTGCACTATAGTATCCCATGGGCCATACGCCTTACTTATTTGTAGTCACAGTCATTTTTATTCAAAGAAAGAGAGTAGAGCGACCTCACCTTCCAGATGGGTTTTCTCCCGAAATTTTTTCCCAAGATATATCTTGCGTCAAAAGTTTTTGTAGGGTTTTACTTCGTTGTTCTATATTTTTCAGTATAAATTTTAATTTGCACGCATACACAATAAACAATAATCTATAGATCGATAAATCTAAAGAGAAATAAACCCTAATAGTGTAGATTTAATATTTTTAAATATAGTTTTATTATATCTATTGTGATGTATTGTCCAATGGAATATTCATGACTATTTACATATCAAGGTTTTATTATTCCATCATCAATCCATTCATTTTTTCTAATTTAGTAATTGTTTTGGCAAGTGGATAAAGTAAAAACTTCTTTGTTTCATTTCCATTAAAAATTGTGATGTCTCCATATCTACAATTAATAAATGCATAGGCCATGGCTAACCAGGGCCTTCCTAATAATAATGGATGGCCTCCCAAGTTGGTTTCAATCATAAGAACCATAAAATAAACTGGGTAATTCCCAAGAGTCCAAAGAAACAAGAATATATTATAATGCATTTTATGGTTTTATAGTGGATCATTTTGCTAATTGTAAAACAATTGGTGTATGTCGAAGATTGCTTAATTGTAATTCATCCATTATATTCTTTGACATTACATTTATAGTTTCTCCTAGATCAATAAGTGTGTTTGTTATTGCAATATTATTAATGTGAATTTTTGCAATGGGACTTCTTGGTTCTAAATATATTTTTATACAACTTCTTCTCATTATTATATCTGCTAACTTTCTAGTAAGATGTACTTTGTGTGGTTCATTCCTTTCTCTTCCTAGTTTTTTTATACATAGTTCCTTTATTGTTTTAGAATATATAGGAATATATTTTATTACTTGCAATAAGCAAATTTGAATACAAATTTTCCTTAATTCATCCAACATATCATAATCTAATGGTATTAAATGTTTTTCAACATTCTAATCTATCTTTAACCATTTTGGAAAAGGATGATTTTGGGAAGATATGGAAGGTTGATTTATTGGGGAAATAGGAGATTTATTATTGTATTATCTATTTTCTTAGGAATTTCTACTTCATTTTACTCTTAAATGATTACTAAAGAATCTTTATGAATTACTCTTTTGACTTAAGATGGACATCATGAAGATCAAGAGGGCCAGACATATAGGTTTGGAAATTTTGAGGCTTAGCATTGTAAGCGGGTTGAGCTACATTAAGGATGGGGTTTGGAAGCAATTGTGCAATTAGTTGGGTAGATATTTGTGGAGATTGTATTAATGGTAACTCAACAGGTTGACTAGAAGTCAATTATAGTTTTGGATTCAATTATGGAGGAGCTTAATAGAATTGGGGTTAATATTGTTGATATTGTTGATATTAGGGATATGATAGATAAAATTGTTGAGATTTTTTATGATTATTACCCATATATGGTCCTCACCAACCTTGTTTTTAAGGTTTATTTTGAGCTTGCAGTGGTCATGGCTGTCAAGGTAAGGGTGTAGTTCAATTACTTTTGTGTATATTATTGATAAGCATGAAATTGTTGAGTAGGTTCTTGTAATGACCCTAGTCACCCTGCAAAGCGTGTATATATTGTACTAATAGTAGTGGTCATGGTACATGCATGTATATAATGTAAACATTGAAAATAATAAAAGTCCCTACACCTTGTATGGTTTCAACTACAATGATGAAATTATTATGAACAATAAGGAACAAGGTGAATGTTGATAACAACATAAAAGGGGGATTAGCGTATGACCCTATTTGAGAAACACATATAAATCAACCAACCTTCCTCTTTTATATTGTGCACATCAAGTAAGTGTCATAATCCAATCCTTTTATGAAACATTATGATTGGTGAACACATGATGGACACTTCAACACTAAGATCTAACAAATTCGCAATCATTGGTGTTCTTATAGCTAGAAATAGTTATCTTCTTAAAGATATATGACTAACAAATGGTTTGTTTTAAATATTGTTTTACTTATAAGGCTTAGCAGATCGACTTATGAGATTTGGTATAACTCTAGAGACCCACCTTGCAAATCTAACATGTAGAAGACAAACCCTCTAATGTTGGTAGGAGTGGATGTTAAAAAAAGGCCTTGTATAAGCATGTACCTTGTTGATATTATCCTAATCATTTGAACTTGGACCATATTAACTCCTATTTTAAATCAAGGTGTTATAATCAGGACATATTTTTCTTTAGAGGAAAAATTGTGCATAAACATTTGGAAATGGGGTTTTGAGGATGGAGAGTGAAGGAGGTTGCGATGGAGGGAGATACACAGATATTTTCAAAATACTAGCACATAGTGGAGAAGATATTTTTGCACACCCTGTCAATTCTAGAATGGACCCTGAGAATATGGAAAATGACAGGCAAGAATGGAAGGAGGATCCAAATCGCAGGTAACTAGTTGATCTACAAATCTGATCAGTTGAAGTAGGGCTAGGAGGGACAGGGGAACATATCCGGTTGGTCAACATGGTTTGGGCCCTAACTAACTAGGATTTGTAGAAAAGGAGAGGAATTTGGGGACCTGGGGGGAGAAAAGAAGGAGAAGCAGAAGAGTAGCAGAGAAGTGGAGGAGAAAATAAGAAAAGAATGGCAAGTGAAAAAAAGAGAGAAGGGTGTTGAGAGGGATATGCATCTGAAAAACGTTAGCAAGGGCATTGTTGCAGGGGAAGGAGAGACGCACCAGAGGAAGTATCGTGGGATATATAGTGCATGGCTAACAAGGGAATTTTCAACCCTAGAGGTTATTCCTCTTAAAACTATAAAAACTTATATTGATATGGTGTTTGGCATGTTGTTGTCTCAACACATAATACATACCTAAATGCTAGGTTACAATGTTTTGGTAATTTAATGTCTCTGCATTTAATTAGTGCCTAGGTGATAGGTGTGAATGTTGGTCATTTTATTACACTTAAAGTGCATCTAGTTTCTATGATGTGATCCAAAAGGTAGTGTTTATTGCCTCATCATTAGTTCAATGCCTAATATAGTGATCAAAGGGTAACCACAACCTCTATACACTTAGTTCACTACTTGATATAGTGATTAAAGGGTTTTCGTAACCTATGTACGCTTACTTCACTACCTGATACATCAATTGAAGGGTATTCATAACCTCTCTATGTTAAGTTCACTACCTGATATAGTGATAAAGGGTATTCATAACCTCTCTACGCTTAGTTTTCTACTTGATATAGTGATTTAAGGTATTCATAACCTTTATATGTTGACTAGCAAGAATACACTTTAATAATGCAAAGTGTTTGACTCCTTGCTATTCAGAGGTAATGCTATTGTTTGACTCGATAACAAGGAATTTTCAACCAAAACATTTTGTCTTAGCAGGTGTAATCTGCATACATCATACCATTACACCATAGACATTAACTCTACGTTTTATGTGATGGAAATATTGTACATTAATTAACTGAGGGTGAATAATTTACATCTTTGGATTCCCTTATAGAATAAAAGAGTGGAGGCCTTTGTCTACCCTAGACCATTTACTTGTTGAGTGCTCATATTTAGCACACTTTGGATCCCCAGCACTGGGTGGATTTGTTGAGAAAACTCAGGGTGGATATCATCTCTTGAATCCTTGAAATAGGAAATGGTGGATATTTTATTTGGAATCCCTCTCAAGTTGGAGTCAATCTCTAGAATCCCTTAAATAGGAAAGGGTGGATATTTTCTCTGGAATCCCTCTCAGGGTGGAGATCAATATTTATAGTCTGTGAAATAAGGGTGGATGCCTTCTCTGGAAACGCTTTTTGGATAATGGGTGGAGGAGGATTTCCTCTGTAACCTAGTACAAGCAACATTTGAAACTACATATGCAGGGTGGAGGTGGAATAGGCCTCTAGAATCCCTATCCTCTTCATTGGGATAGGCTTCATATGCTAGGGGTGGTAGTTTCATTGTTGGCAATCTTCAAATGGTTGGGAGGAGAATTATTGGCTTTATCCTAGTGACTATTCAATATCCTTACTTCCTTTGATGCTCAAATTATGAATAGATTGTTAATTTGGCAGCTCAGTGACAAATTTCAACCATGAGATTAGATTCCTCTTTTTGAGCAAACCAATTTTGATTATTGAAGCGCTCAATTTGGACAAGGTAAAGTGTACTTTTGAAGAAAATTCCACATGTGCACATTTGATCAAGTTAGCCCTAACAGTAAAATGGACACTCTTGGAACCTTATAAATACAAGTGACCTCAATCACATTTGAACACCACCAAGCATCTTCTTCTTCTCTTCTTCATTGATTGGTTCGCACAGGTCTAAAGTTGGGTCGAGAAATTTGGTTCGTACACGTCCAAGCTTACATGGTCTGAAGTTTGCATGAATTCTAGGGTTTTGGGTCACAACTGCATGCTTGTCACAGGCAGATTTCGGCTATAACCGTAGGCTTTCAAGCTCAATAGTGCGGTTGAAAGGTCTAAACTGCACACATCCTTCTTCCTCTATGTGTTTGAGCTCTAGTGCTGAATTTTGACATTTAAACGCAGTTTATGTTGTTGGGAACATATTTTTGAATGTTGTTGGGTTAATTTTTTTTGGATGATTTTGTATTGGGCTCATTGTACTCTCTATTGAACATTTTATAAAAATCTAATAAGAAGAAGAATTTCAAAGGGTTTTCCGCATAGTGGGTTTTTCCCTGGCCTTTGACCAAAACTAGTGTCTCTTATTGATTTGTTGATTGTATCCTTTGTCATTTCATTTACTATTCTCTCTTAAATTATCGTTGATGATTGTGTTGAAATGGAAACAAGAAATGTTGAAAAATGGCAACAAGAAAATCTTGATTTAATTTTCCCTTGAATTAAATTAGGAGAAAATTGTAATTCCACATCACAAGACGATTTCAACGAGTTAACTAAGTTAGTTTCACTTAGTTGGTCCAGTTAATTTAAGTTGAGGTCCTAACTTGGGGCATGTAGAGTGTATCCTACTTTATAGGGGCTTAGGTTGAGTTTATTTTGAGATGTAATTAATTAATTCAGATAACATGAGTTAAAGTTAGTTAAACTAGTTCTAGCTGTTGGAGGAACTAGTTGGAGGTCAATTCGTGGGGTGTGTACTTTGTGATCAACTAGTTAATAGATAAATCAGCCATAAATAACTCATGTGTGTGTGGTCTACGAGTTACCCAGTTGATATTGGAGTTCAAGGACAGTGTACTATAAGTTGTATACTTTTCTGAGTTGTATAGATGGTGCATGCAATCAGAGGAAAAGCCTAAAGGAACTGCTCAATTCAGTGGAGGAAAAATCCTATTAAATAGGGTCCTAATTCCTCATTTAACAACACAAGGAAGTAGGAGCTTGGAAGGATAGGAAATTGGATAAGTGTTGGCTAGAGTCAGTCTAGGAAGCAGTGAGATAGATTGTGATAATGCAGAGGTTTCTCGGACTTGAGAAAAGCATTGTAATCTTCTATATTTTTATAAATAATGAAATATACAGATAGGAGGGGTTTTTAGCTGTGGATTTCCCCTAAAAATAATTGTGTAATGTGTGACTACATTCTTTCTCTTGTATTCTTTGTGATTTCGTGATCATTTAATTGTTTTCGAAGTTGGTAGAGTAGATTCAATTCTATTGTTTTAGTAAATTAAAAGTATCAGCTTGAATCTACAAGGAATTTCTACATGGTATTGGAGATGAAATCACAATAGAAAAGAAGAATTTGAATTTGTCCTTGCAGGTTAATCGATTTTGTAGTATCATTCTTCAGAGCTAGTAGGATGTCATTCTATGGCCTGAGACTCGAGTATGCCCTTGAGGGTAGCTCGAATTACATTACTTGGAAGGATAGGATGGAGGCAGTGTTGGTAGATAATCAGTTGAAGGAATTCATAGATCATTATATCCCGATGCCTCTAACATCTTATGCTAAAGATATAGAAGAGTGGAAGAAGTGTGTAGAAAGATCCAGGGGGATCATCCTAGAGGGTAAGAGAGAAAACATAGCCTTGAAACTACATGGAAAATAGAATCCATTTGCTATGTGGAAGACTCTCAATGAGTTATTTGGTAATAGCAATGAAGCCAAGAAACTTGAACTGATGAAGATTCAATTGAGGATTGAATACAAAGGGTATGAGGTAGGCTTCAGAGATGGGAAAGCCTACCTCAATAATCTTGCTTAATGTCAAATCAAGCAATTTGGTATCAGGATCGAGAGTCTCCACACATTAGAGGAAGAATCATGCATAGCCTTGAAGATCAAGGTAGGGATTAGAGATGTTGCAATTCAGAGGGAGCATGATTTAGCTCTCAAGAGGAAGCCTCAACCAGTTTGCATTTGGGTTGATCACAAGGATGATGATGAAGAGGATAAGTCAGAGACCTCTAGTAGAAATATATTTCGAGTCAAGTGGGAAGGGCGAGTACATGCAGCCATACCTCCAAGTGTGAGGTGGGGTGATGTGAAGGAATAGTCCCAAGAGTGCAGAAATTTGGGTAGGGTCCATTGAGGTGTTTTGTCTCATGGATCATTACCTTGCTATGAGGGCCCACAGTATTTAGTAGCAGGAGGATCAATGTCAGTCAAATACTAAGGAGTGCATAGCAGTGTTGACAGTAGATCAGGAGCAACACAGTTTTCCAGTAGATGGTTGCAGATTGATTCAGGGATTATTTTTATTTATTATTCTTAGATGTAGATATTGCAGTACCAGCAAGAATAGTGAGAAGTGTTGCATGGAATAAATTCCAAATGTGTTTCGTGGAATACATTCCAAAGGTGTTGTATTGGGGTAGATGTAAATCCCTTTCTTGTTGATAGGAGTGTTGAAAATGGAAACAATAAATGTTGAAAAATGGAAGCAAGAAATCCTAATTTAATTTTCCCTTGAATTAGATTAGGAGAAAATTGTAATTCCGCATCACAATACAACTTGAACGAGTTAACTAAGTTAGTTTGACTTAGTTGGTTCAGTTAATTCAAGTTGAGGGCCTAAATTGTGGAATGTAGAGTGTGTCCTAATTTATAGGAGCCTAGGTTGAGTTTGTTTTGAGTTGTAATTAATTAATTCAGTTAAATTGAGTTAAAGTCAGTTAAACTAGTTTCAACTATTGGAGGAACTAGTGGGAGGTCAGGTAGGGGTGTGTGTAATATGTGATCAAAAATTCAACTAATAAATCAGCCATAAATAACTCATGCATATGTGACCTACGAGTTACCCAGTTGAGATTGGAGTTCAAGGGCAATGTACTCTAATTTGTATAATTTTTCGGGTTGTAGATGGTGCATGTAGTCAGAGGAAGAGCCTCAAGGATCTACGCAATCCAATGGAGGAAAATTATTATTAAATAGGGGCCTAATTCTTCATTGAGAAATGCAAGGAATTTCTAGCTTGGAAGGCTAGGAAAATTGGCTAAGTGTTGGCCACATTCAGTCTAGGAAGCAGTGATATAGATTTTGATAGTGTAGAGGTTTCTTGGACTTGAGAAAAGCATTGTAATATTCTCTATTTTTCTAACTAATGCAATAAATATATAGGAGGGGTTTTTAGTTGTGGCTTTCCCCTAGAAATAATTGTGTAATGTGTGATTGAATTCTTTCTCTTGTATGATTTGTGACTTCGTGATCGTTTAATTGTTTCCGCAGTTTTTAGAGTAGATTCAAGACAATTGTTTTAGTAAATTACGATTAGTAGTTTGAATCTACAATTAATTTCTACATATTGGAAATATTAATTGTTATTGAAAATTATTGCTAATTGAATAATTGAATTGGGCTAAAATTAATTGAAATAGCATAGAGCAATGTAAATTTTAACATGGTATCAGAGCTAAGCTAAAGGACAAGCTCAAAAGGAGACAAGAATTGAAGCAATCATATTTGGAAAGTTAAAGGAGCCTATATAAACAAGTCAAGATGTCATCATATTTCTTCAAGTAACATGAGAAGTTGGGTGACTCATCTAACTTTGCTACATGGAATATTAGGTTGGATATCATAGTTGATAAAAATTATGCTTTGGAATACATTAAAGGAAAATTCCTTTAGCCTCCGTAGAATGCTTATGATGCTTCCAAAAAAAATCACAAGAAAAGTGAGTTAAAAGCAAAGAAAATTATATTTGATGTTTTACAATAGTTTACTTGCATATCTTGGAAATTTGTGGAATTCTAAGGACATGTATGATAATATAGTTGCATGTATGAAGTCAAAAATTTGAATGAAATCATCTCCTTGAAAGATAAAATCAAATACATGAACATGAACAAAGGAGAGTTTGTGAAATCCCACATTATGAGGATATCTCGTCTTTGTAATATTCCAAATCTGGAATTTTCTACAACAATAAAAATACCTTAAGGTATTCCAAAGTTGGAGAAAAGAAATTAATCAACTCATGTAGTGTGTTTTAACACATATCCATCATAATAACAATCACAGCAACAAACTATGACTTTATACAATTCACCAAGTGGGGAAAAGCAGTTATTTTTGCCTCAAAAACGTTATTTTCTGAATATTGAGTTAAAACAGTGGAAAATAATGGTTGTGTCCCTTAGAATGGAAAATATAGGACATGCATGCAAAATATTTTCAGAAACAAATGCCTTTAGCCTAGTTAAACAGGCCTCCCATACTCAAGATAGCTAAAAATTGCCAAAACCCCAAGACTGCAAAATGTTGGAGCTGCTGCATAAGAGACTGTGCAGTCTAAATAGAGGTTAACTCAGAAAATAGAGAAATACATCTGATATTCTTATTATAATACTCAATGAGACATAAAATCAAAGATCTAATCTCTTTCATACAGATCTAAGAAGACCCAGCAAGGGTTTCTTGACAGAAAAGATATACAAGAGAAAGTTGCTGCAAATCCGTGGCTGAATAAAAATGTATGGCTGAATTTCTACATAATATGTTTGAACATGAAAATAAATGGTTGTATATGCTTCCTCTGGCTTTCCCAAAGAAAGGTTGATCCTCCTCTTGGGAAACTAGCTCCTCAAAATGGGGTTTCCACCCCTCCCACTGCACACCTTAAGAAATAATGCAGTTTTCTGAAGGGACTGCATTTTTGCTGAAGGTAAGTGCTTAGCCCAACACTAGGTAGTGGAAATCTCAGATCATAAGTCTCCTCTTAGATTTCTCAAACAAGATCTCCAAGAAAGAGTAGGGAATCCCCACGCGAGAAAACCCTTGCACTAAGCAGTGCAGCAACTTAGCTAAATAGCCAAGTATGCACGAAGTCTAAAAATACCACATAAAAATATCATCTCCAATATTTCCATATGCTTTCCATCTCCTTCATTATATAATTGATGAACTCTCTCACCAAGGGTCCCAACCACTATGAGGTTGCTTCCATGCAAAGGCTCCTCCACAAAAACTGTGTTGTCCAACAAGATGGTTCAATGTATCTAGATATCTTTGTTGACTTAGTCAACCTTGACTGAATCTTCATGCCCTGCCCCTTTTCACACTCAAGGTGCCTTCATTTTTTCTAGCTAGATTGATCTCTATTCACATTGAGCTGGCTTTATTTAGGATCCACTTCTTTGAGAATAAGTCATGTTGACTTGGTCAAACTTGACCTTGTTCACACATGTGGATGCTTGAGCTGGTTATTTCATTATCCCTTTTCACATTAGGAGGGATTTTTATTCATACTTGAGCAAATTATGAGCCTCCTTGCTCAATTATTCATGCATCTAGATTTTAAAGAAAAAATAATATTCCTATTAATTGCAAGTTGATTTAGGAATATTATAGTCTCCCCCTCCCAAATGTTGCTTGTCCTCAAGCAACTGCAAGGGTGCTGCAAAATCTCCCCTTCTTCTCTTGTGGCCTCCTCATCCAATAGTCTCCACCATTGCTCTAAATTTTCTGCAATAGTCTTGTCTTCCAATGGTCCTTCCTTAAAGTGCAAGTTGGCCTTTGGTGAGTAAACCCAATGGCTCTCACCATGAAAGAATGGAAGGTTGTTATGGAAACCTTCTTACTGATCCATGGCCTTTTCAAGGTAGAAGTGATGACAATCATGGGGAATTTCATCATCAATGGACGCCTCCTTCCTCCATGCTATCATCCAAATAAAATGAATCACCTTCCAGCTTGGTAATTCATAGAAAAGCTCCTCCCAATTGCTCGTGAGAGCCATGCCCCAAGTGCTCCATCCAAACATATGGCCCACATCATAAAGAAACAAGTGGTATGCAATGGTGGCCATATAGTTTCTCATGCTCCCCTTGGAACATGTAGTGCAGAAAAAGTAGGGACTTTCTTCCCCCAAAGACACATCAAACAAGTGTGTCTCACCTCCAACTATGTCTCCCATGGAGATGAGAACATATTCATCATGTGGAATCATAAGTAAGATCATGCTAGCTTCCATATACAATAAGGGAGAAGGAAAATGGTCCCTCAAGTGCAACCAGTGCAGTTTTACTCCTAACTACCTTGAAAAATAATATTACAAGCGTTCTCCCCAACACTTGTTTGCTGCCCCATCCTTCTTGCATGCTTGTATAAGGTGTATGATGGTTGGTGTTAATGAATCACACCATGAAGAGTACACCACCTCTCCAATACCTCCCAAGAAATGACCAACATCACCATTTCTCATGGCCCAAAGTGGTTCATGAGGCCCATCAGAAAAAGTGCCCCCTCTTGGAGCCAAAACCTGCACATGAGTGTTAAGAAAATGCAAGTATATAATAAATACATCATGAGGTTCAAAAATACAATGTTTATCATACACTTGTCTAAAATCAGCAAGGTAGCTCATGGATGAGCTCCCTCTCACACTCAATGAATAAGGAGGTGATAATGATAACTCTTCCCAAGAGCTATGTTCCTCCTCAACCAACAAATGATCCATGCACTTACTCATATGAGAGTGCATCTCCTCTTTGAAATTTTCCCACATGAATCCATCTAATATAGTATGATATGTTTTAATGAAACTAGTGGGATTTGAAAGCAAGACCTCATAGGTTGTGTTAAGTAGTTTTTTCTTGAGCTTGGAGTCTTTAGTTAAGTAGATCTAATCATGAGCATAAATTATTCCATTAACTACTTTATACTTTCCATCCATTGACTTTATACTTTCCATCCATTACTTTCCCATCAATAACCTTACATGTGAATAGGTCCTTATAATATTCCATCAAGAGTTGGGACTCCCAATAAGGGTCTAGGCTTCCCAACATTAACAACACTGTAGAAGTATGAAATGATGCATTTGTCATATGATGGCTCTCCTCCTTGAAATTCTTGATGTCAAAGTCACATGTTGGATTATTCCCAAATTTATTTTGTTGCCCCTCTTGCAGCTGATCTTGCTCAAGACAAGATTGAAGTCTAGGAGAGTCACCCTCCTTTTGAAAGGTTCTCTTCCCCCAAAACTTCCACAATTTTGCTCCTGCATACAAAAACGAAAATATATTTTTGTTATGTTCAAAAATTTTCATTATATATTGGAGTATCCTTTGCTACTCCAAAGCTATGGAGTAGCCTCTTAATACTATGCTCATATCAACACAAATTTCTGAATCTGTTCCCTCTAACGCAAATAGATGAATGGAAGAAAGCAAGGTCAATTTCAGAAATTTGCCTAGCCTCCCATCAATGATTCTTAGTGTTGTAGTGGCTCCTTCCAAGGTCCCTCTTTAGACAAATAGGTTGATGTTGCATATAGTTGAGAGAACACTTTAGTTTCCCTCCAATCAGGAGGTCTTCCTGCTGAAATGCCTCCTTGTAAAGAGGCATCAAGGCATAGAGTAGGATATGAATGTAGGTGGATAGATTTGCCTCTACCTTTACTGCATAGGTCCTCTTGCCTTATTTTTTCCTTCAAAATTTGAAATAGAGAAGGGTACATGCTCTTAATCTTGTGATGCCATTCCTCCTCTTTCCCTCCTCTTATCTTCAAGATCTCATCATTTGGCAATGAAGGTACATGCTGCTCATGTGTTATGCCAAGAGCTCTATGTGTGAGACCTTTTGGAACTCCTTGCAAGAGTGCAAGAGTTTATTTTCTTGGAGCAAGTGCTCCATCCTCTTCTCCATGAGGTGCTTGAGGTGCCCTTGTCATGACTGCGTTATCCTCTCCTGCCTTCCCTTTCTCCTCTTCAATAGTTGAAGTTTCCTTATCTTCAATAGTTGAAGTTTCCTTATAATTTATGGCTAAAGCTCTGCATAAGACATCTTAACATGCAAAGAAATGGCCGTAGATGCTTCCTCTAGCTTTCCCAAAGAAAGTTTGATCCTCCTCTTGGGAAACTAGCTCCTCAAAATGGGGTTTCCACCCCTCCCACTGCACACCTTAAGAAAAAGCGCAGTTTTCTGAAGGGACTGCATTTTTGCTAAAGGTAATTGCTTGGCCCAACACCATGTAGTGGAAATTTCATATCGGAAGTCTCCTCTTATATTTCTCAAACAAGATCTCCAAGAAAGAGTAGGGAATCCCCACTCGGTAAAACCCTTGCACTAAGCAGTGCAACAACTTAGCTAAGCAGCCAAGTATGCAGGAAGTCTAAGAAGACCACATAAAAATATAATCTCCAATATGTCCATATGCTTTCCATCTCCTTCATTGTATAATTGATGAGCTCTCTCACCAAGGGTCCCACCCACTATGAGGTTGCTTCCATGCAAAGGCTCCTCCACAAAAATTGCTTTGTCCATCAAGATGGTTCAATGTATCTAGATAGATTTGTTGACTTATTCAACCTTGAATGAATCTTCATGCCCTACCCCTTTTCACACTCAAGTTGCCTTCATTTTGTCTAGTTGGATTGATCTCTATTCACATTGAGTTGGCTTTATTTAGGATCCACTTCTTTGAGAATAAATCATGTTGACTTGGTCAAAATTGACCTTGTTCACATAGTTTAGTCCTTGTTCACACATGTGGATGCTTGAGTTGGTTATTTCATGATCCCTTTTCACATTAGGAGGGATTTTTATTCATACTTGAGCAAATTATGAGCCTCCTTGCTCAATTATTCATGCATCTAGATTTTAAAGCAAAATTAATATTCCTATTAGCTGCAAGCTAATTTATGAATATTACAGTCTTAGAGATCAATTGCAAAGATCTGTGGAAACTATGCTGAACATGGAATTAGTGATTGTAACTCTTAGAGGTCTCTATCCCATTTGGTAAACCTTCATTACTACCATAAGAAACGACAATACCTTCCCATCATTTTATGAGATTATTAGAAATAACACTCAAGAAGAATCAAGGATGATATCAAGAGGCAGAATTCAAAAACATGAAGAGGGAGAGCCCACTACATTTGTCACTCAAAAAAAAAAAAAAAATGAAAAGGATGTCCATCAAATTAAATAAAGCCTCCTCTTCAAAATACAAAGAAAAGGAATGATGGAGCATCATCTGACATTAAATGTTTCCCACTACATTTGTCACTCAAAAAAACAAGAAGAAAGGAAAATTATGTCCATCAAATTAAATAAAGCCTCCTCCTCAAAATACAAAGAAAAACAATGATAAAGGCATCATCTTACATTAAATGTTACAATTTTCACAAGAAAGGTCACTATGCTTGAGATTTCCCTGAGAAGAACAATGATCCACGCTACAACACTAGAAGCAACAACAACAGGTTTGATGATCAAAGAAGAAGACATGACCAAAGGAATTATCACAATGGAAGATATGAATGAAGAGGAAGAGATGCTCCAACTGACCATGAAGAATATCGTCATCCTCAAAAGAATTCAATATACTCCAGGTATGAAAGTAATTTTGGCAATCAATCGAATATACTTTTTCTTTACTCTCACTAGTTATTCTACTATGGATCCATAGGATAGTTGGTTGGTTGATAATGGGGCCACTCATCATTTCTCTGAGTATAAGGAATTTCTCTCTAATTTGGTAGAGAGGGAGTCAAATTTGAAAATCATTTTTGGGACAAATCCACTCGTCATGTTAAAGGCGTTGGGTTCATTAAATTTCATTTGGATTTTGGGGAATTTGTTTTTCTCCATGATGTCATGTATGTGTCAGGATTGAAGAAGAATTTGGTATCAATATCTACTTTGGAAGATAAGGGGTTGCCTTCATCAAGTGAAACTTTCTTACTTGGCATGTTGGATAACCTATGAGAGGTTAATTCACATTGGGATCAAGATTTGAAGTAATCTACATAGTTACTGGAATACCTCTTCTAGCATTAGTCCATGATATTAATCATCTAAGCAAGTTATGGCACCTAATATGGGCCCAAATTTACACTATATTTATCTTTTAAAATTGAAGAAATCAATCTCTAGTATTCCCAATATTCAAGCACAACATGATGGAGTGTGTCTAGGTTGTGTCAGTGGAAAAAAGAAAAGGGGACCATTCCCCTCTAGTGCGAACAAGACAAATGACATCCTCCATCTCATTCATTCCAACATATGTGTTATGATTCTCATACATTCTATTGGTGGCCATCTCTACTACAACACCTTCACTGATGATTTCTAAAGGAGATGTGGATATATTATTTGAAGCACAAGGATGAAGCCTTTGAAATGTTTGAGTTCAAAGCTTTGGTCAAAAATGAAACAAGGAAGAAAATTAAGATATTCATGTATGACAATCGTGGAGAGTACATTTCAAATGAGTTCATCATTTTTTTCAAAAATGAAGGTATCAAGAAAGAGAAAATTGTGCCTTATACTTCCAAAAAAAATGGAGTAGTTGAAAGAAAGAACACTTCTATTGTAGAAGTTGCCCGTGCCATGCTCCATCATCAAAATTTGCCAAAGTTCCTTTAGGGAGAAGAATCTAATGTTGTTTTATACGTTCAAAATAGGGTGCCTCATCAAGCATTGGATAAAAAGACCCCTAAAGAAGTGTTCACGGGTGTTAACTCCAATGTTTTGCATCTTTGTATATTTGGATGTCCCCTATATTTCCATCTGTAGATGGAAAAAAGAAACAAGTTGGAAGTGACGAGAAGAAAACGTACATTTGTTGGATATTGTGAAAATTATAAAAATTTTAAATATATATTCCTGGTCAAAGGAGGGTTGAAATTAGCAAGGATGTAACGTTCAATGAAGATGCTTCCCTTGGGAAAGAACGGGACCTTCATCGTCCTCCTCCTCCTAAGAAGAAGAATGATGATATGGATATTTTAGATGGTCCTTTCATGCCTGAATATGAGACAGACATTGTTGATGATCCCATGGAGCCCATGGAGCCCTCAGATCATCCTCCATGTGATCCTCCTGCCAGGAATAGGCCACTTTGGCTTCGTGAAACATTACTGGATGATAAGAGACGTGTTCCCATTTGAAGATCATTTATAGAAAGAAAGAAGCCATGCAGATACAATGGATATGTTGTAGCCATGAGCACTATGATTCAAGTCAAACCTACCACCTTTTAAGAAGTTGTGAAAGAACAAGTTTGGAAAGATGTTATGGCCAAATAATATGAATCAATTATGAATAATGACGTATGGGATGTTGTGTCGATACTGAAGGGTAAATCTGTGGTGACTTCAAAATGGTTATTCAAGATCAAACACAGATTCGATGGAAACATTGAGAAATAAAAGACAAGGTTTATGGCCTGAGGATTCTCACAAAAAGAGGGAGAAGATTATGAAAATATATTTGCACCTATGGCTTGATATACAACCATTCGTTCGATAGTTTCTCTTGTTTCAATTCAAGGATGGAGACTTCATCAGATGGACGTGCAAACAACATTCCTCCATGGAAATATACAAGAAAAAGTGTACATCAAGTATCCATAGGGATTTGAAGTATAGGATTGAAATACATATGTTTGCAAGTTGAATAAGGCATTGTATGGTTTGAAGCAAGCCACCAGACCATGGTATGCCCACATAGACAGTTATTTGGTGAAGTTGGGAATCAAGAAGCAATGTCGATCCCAACCTATACTTCAAGGTAGTCCAAGGTATGCCATTGATTTTGGTTTTATATGTTGACAATCTATTCTTGATAGGTGGTTAGCCCCTGATGATCAAGTGCAAGAGGGAGTTAGCCTATGAATTTGAGATGAAAGACCCTGTACTCATGCACTAATTTCTTGGCCTTCAGGAGTGGTAAATTCCCAGTGAGATTTTCCTTTCACAAGGATACTATGTTGTGAATTTTTTAGAGATATTTTGAATGATAGAATGCAAGTCCCTGCACACACCAAAGGAAATGAATTGCAAGAAGTTAGGTGGAGAAGTTGCAGGACCCAATTTAGTGAATCCATCTAAGTATAGACAATTGATTGGGGCTCTAATGTTCTTAGTGAACACCTATCCATACATATTCTATGCAATGAAAACTTTGATTCAATTCATGACCGAGCCTCTCCATGCACATTGGATTGCTTCCAAACACATTTTGAGATATTTTCATTGGACGATCACCCTTGGTCTAAGATATTCTTCTAGAGATGTTTGAATTCATGCATATACCAATGCTAACATGGCAGGAAAGATTGTCAGTGGGAAGATTACACATAGATATTGTTTTAGCCTTGTATCTACCATGATATCTTGGATGAGCCGAAAGCATATTGATGTAGCATTGAGTACCTTCTAGGCAGGGTAAATTGTCACCAGCATGGCTAGCTGCAAAGTAGTTTGGTTAAGGAAGATATTTGGAGAGTTATTTGAGCACGTCTTAGACACTACAGTGATATATTGTGACAACAAGAGCGGGATACTTCTAGAATAGAATCTTGTATTTCATGACAAGTCCAAGCACATAAAGATTCAATATCATTACATTCGAGACATGGTGCAGAGAGAAGCCACTAGACTCCATCATATATTGACAGATGAGCAGATTGCATATATTCTCACCGAGGCTTTGTCAAAATGGACGTTATTAGTCTTTAGAGAGAATCTTGGACTGGTTGATGTGACCCCTCCTGATCAGGGGAATCACTGATCAAGAATACTAAGACGACTCTTCTGCCCTACCTGATATAAGAAGGTGAGGAATTAAGATGGAGGGCTCTTGGGGTTGAGGGATCTCTAAACAATAAGATCATAGATGTTTCTCCCCTATATATCACCCATAGGGTCAGAGATATTATATCCCCTATCTTGGTCTATGTAGAGTACACCTGAGTTGGAATCATACCTACAAGCTTGGCTTGTTAGGAATATTTCTTTTCGTCTATCCAACGGCTTGAAAGAGTTCTTGGAGGTATATAACCCAAGCTAATTATGATGCAGGTGTTCTACCACATGAATCTTGAGGGTCATTGTTGGGAATATCATTGGGAAATACAATGGGTTGAGATGTGTTATCCTATAACTCCTATTGCTCGATATGGGGTAGAAGATGTTATGATCCCCCATGAGATTTTAAATTGAGATGTGCTCCATGATATAGTTTCAGGTTGATATGTGCTCCCTCATATTGTTTCGGATTGATATTTTCTCTCTGAATTTATATAGGGTGATATATAATTCTCCACAACAATTATTCTTATTTAGATTCAAAAATGTTTCAGCGGATAGAGTTGAGCAGAGATGGGATATGATATGACGACAAGATACACAGATTTATTACATGATTCACTTGGAAATTATCCCTAGATTAGAGGGAGTGTTAATTTGTAATCTCATTAACAAATTCCAACCATCGTATTAGATTCCTCTTTTTTAGAGGACCAATTTCAACTATTGAAGCACTCAATTTAGACAAGGGAAATTGTACTTTTGAATAAAATCCCACATGTGCACATTTTATTAGGTCAGCCCTAACAGGAAAATGGACACCCTTGGAAGCCTATAAGTACAAGTGATCTCAAGCTCATTTGAACACCACCAATAATATTCTTCTTCTCTTCTTCATTGATTGAATCGCACAACTCTGAGGTTGGGTCGAGAAATTTATTTCATACAGCTCCAATATTACATGTTCTGAAGCTCACACATGTTCTAGGGTTTTGGATCACAATCACAAGCTTGTCATTGGCAGATTTTGGCAATAACTTCAGGATTTTAGGCTCAATAATGCGGTTAAAAAGGTATCAATCACATGTGTCCTTCTTCCTTTGTGTAGTTGAGCTCTAGGATTCAATTTTTACATTTGACCACAGCTGACCGCAGACAAGAAAAGTGGTATCTGATCTGAATTGATGTTGCGAACATATTTCTAAATGTTTTGGGTTAAATTTTGTTGCATGATTTTTTATTGGGCTCATTGTACTCTCTGTTGAACATTTTATGACAATCTAATAAGAAGAAAAATTTCAAAGGGTTTTTCCCATAGTGGGTTTTTCCCTGGCCTTTAACCAAATCTAGTGTCTCTTGTTGATGTGTTGATTGTCTCCTTTGTCATTGCATTTATTATTTTATCTTCAATTACTATTTATGATTGGATAATTGAATTGGGATAAAATTAATTGAAACAACCTAGAGCAATGTTAATTTTAGCATTGATTATCAACCTGCTAATGCATGGTTTCCATATTACAACACTAGGTATATTTTCCCTGTACACCACATGTCTAATTTTAGTGTTGTGTATAGCTATTAATCTGCATGGTTGTGAAATAATGAATATCATGCTAAAATTTTGCATTAGAGCAATGAATATTATACATTGATGTTAAATAACCATTCCCCACAAGTCACATGCCCAAATCAAACAACGAACAACCATTATGAAAACCTTATGAGGGTCGCATGGCCTCTTAAGTCTGATTTAGAATTCTAATGGTTAATATAATATTGGCTTAGGCAACCAATCTAGCATGTTGAATATTGTAACTCATTCTAGGTATTCCTTGTTTAAGTTCAGAGGATATCTTATGTTGGAATAAGGAATCACTAAGAGGGGGGGTGAATCAATAATTGTGAGGTTCTTAGAATTTTAAGAACAAATCTTTGTTTCTTTTCACTACTGCTAGTTACTTGTGAGCGCATTCATAATACTATATAAATAAATAGCAAGATAATCTATTCACATGTATACACAATCCATCAAATGAGCAGCCCACACATATTGAGACAGGTATTTTTACGTGGAAACCAAAATGGATAAAACCACCAAAATGTTTGTTGTTATGATGTAAATTAAGCATTTACTTAATTACATCAATTTTTTTATGAGCACCCACTCACAGGAGGCCCCAACCCACTTCCAAGAGGCACAAACCTCTTATGAATGAAGGCCACTACCTGCTCTAGCCATTATTCTACTTTTCATACAGTTTTAAAATGGAAAAACATAGGCTAATACATATATACAAAACTATAAAATTGATCTACTGCGATAAAAGCTACTTCCCTTTAGCTCTGTAGCTCCTCTGCTCAACTAACTCTAGTCTTGGCCCTTTGTTGTTCTATAAACATTGTTAGCTCTCAAAACTTAACTCTCTTCTCCTCTCACACTCAACCTCCACACAATTGCTACATTCACCACATTGCTCCAAGGAAATCATTTGTTATGTTCCTCTACTACTTGAATATCGATATTATCTTTGTTGTTTTGTCCCTGATAATGTGCTTCAGCGTGGTACTATTTGTTTTTGTTCCATCAAAAATTATAGGCCACTGTAACTATATTAATATAAGAATGGGCCACCTATGGATATTCCATACTGTGAATTTAATATCAATCTTCCCTACACACTCAATGAGAACCTTTATTGATTTTAGCCTACGCAAATCACTTGATTCCCCATTCTTCATAAATTCCCACAGAGCTCAGGAAGTACTTCAGATATGTCTCTTCTTTTTGCTTAACCTACATCATGCCAACAAAGCTTATAAAATTACTGATATGGTGTCTAGAAGTCATTCTTCTTCATTTATTTCCTCGTGGCGTGCAAGTAATTATTAGAGGAGGCTTGCTTTTGCTTAGTACATACTTTATAGTTGCCATTAATCAAATGGCACCAACCCGTTTGTGAATATTTACTTTCAACTGTCGACTCATATGTCCTTTAAACAATGTCACTATAGAGTTGGAGGTCTAGATGCCCTGGTGTCTGTGAGTTTTCCAAACTAACATTTCATAAGAGTTACGGGCTTCAAGGCTTCCAGGTACTAGCCCACTAGTGTGCACAATTGTAAGTGTGATGCCAACTCACTTCATTCCCTTCAACATATGCCTGCAGTCCCTTTTTCCTTTGTTCATAGCCCAAAGTACTTTAAGCTCTTCCCATAGTTGATTTTCTTTATTAATAGCCCGAATTCCCTTGGTCACGAAAACATGTGAAGACCACCAAAAAAACTAGAATTGAGTGTGCCTTTCGTTAGTTGATGGAATTGTTAACTTCCACCAAACTCTTCATCTCTTGGCACTATTTACTCGAAACACCATTTGAATTACTTCTGGGTTTTCGACTTCTGGGAAATTCCAGTTATAGGTTATGTCAAATTACGGTATTTCAATTGTTGTCCCTTACTAGCCCTTCGAGCATTATTCCCGCTACCTCGAGTTGATGTCATCCCATAATCCCTTTTTAAATAAACCTTCGGAGATCCAGGCCTTCCAGGGTTCTGGGCCTTCCAGGATAACTGCTTCCCGGTCTCAAGACAATCCTGTAACATTTTTAAATAAGCTTCCAGGCCTTCTGGGGTTCTGGGTATTGCTACTAAAGGCTTCATATTCTTTACTTTGACTCATCAAATTTTTTGATCCAGAGGCCCGTTTGTAGGATTCCACATACCATTGGAAATATATTTCTAGGAACTTTCCAACTATGCCATTTTAGGAGAAACTGAGTTGATATCTTGATATATAATCTACTCCAAATTCTGGGACTCCCCATCCATCATAGTCATATTTTTATGGCTTTTCCACTAAGCATGATACTATGATGATTCTCTATAGAATATTGCAGCAACCATGGGACTCCCCTTGAACAACATGCCCATTAATGCCAACATTTGTAGCTTATATCCTTAATTCTAGTCGAGTTGACATCAATGAAAACACATCAAGTGCCACCAACCATTCAAATAATGCCAATTGTGCAACAATCTCCCCCTTTAGCATTGATGGCAACAAACTAAGATCCCCTTGAAACTATACATGGTTTTCTTCATCGTCGTTCCTCTCCTTGGCACTAGTAATCTTATCCATATTTATCATCAATGGAAAAGGATCCTTCTAAGGTCCCCCGTGAAACATTGCGTCCTACTCTTCAATTTATCCTTCAAGTTGAGAAGTTGCCAACACTCATTGTAATTGAGTCATTTAGGAGGAGGAGTGACAACTCCTATCTGTTGTTGGAGATGCACAAACGACTCTCTTGCAAGTGGCTTAGTATATATGTATACAAGCTATTTTTTAGTGGCCACATACTCAAGACGAACAACACTAGTAGCAACTTGTTCTCTTAAGAAGTGAAACTTGATAGGAATGTGCTTGTTATTTGAGTGCATGACAGTATTCTTAGAGATGTTAATAGTACTAGTGTTGTCACATGTGATTGGAATTGAATTAATGAAATCTACCTTCATTTCCTTCAAGGTCTACTTCATCGAGAGAATTTGTGAGCAACAAGTGGTAGCTGCAATATATTCTTCTTTAGCAGTTGATAAAGAAATGGAGTCTTGTTTCTTGCTAACCCAAGACACTAAGAATTTTCCCAAAAACAATCTTGCACCAGACGTGCTTTTCCTATCATCAATATTTCCTCCCCAATCAACATTAATGTAGGCCTTTAATACACTAATATAAACTCTCTTCTCCTAGCATACCACAGCCAATAGTTTGTAATGCCTTGCAGATATTTGAAAATCCATTTGACAACAAGGACATGACTTTCACGAGGGCAGGCTTGAAATCTGGCTACCAGGCCAACCACTTGCATGATATTTGTTCTATATGTTGTGAGATATATCAAGCTTCTTATCACATATATGTATACATTATACTTAACCAGCGGTGTCTCACCTTCTTTGTATAACCATGAGGGTGCTAACCAGCTTGCAATATTCTACTCCAAATTCCTTTAGATTTTTTGTAGGCATTTGGATTGGGAGATAAATTCCCCATATTTTTATTTAAAAATTTGAAATCCTAAGAAAAAGGACATTTCTCCTATCATGGTCATCTCAAAATTTGTTTGCATACAATTTTCGAATCGATGTCCCAACTGCTCCATATCACTGCCAAAGATTATGTCATCCACATACACTACCATAATTAGTAGGTGGTAATCTTCAAATTTTATATACAAGTTGTTGTCTACAGTGCCCCTCTTAAAGAATTGTTGCTGAAAGTATCTATCCATTCCTGCATACTAGGCTTTACGGGCTATTTGAGTCCATATATTGCCTTCTTTAGTTTGCACACAAACCCTTCATTTTCGATGAGCAAGAACCCCTATAACTACTCAATATAAAATTCTTCTTCCATATCTCCATTGAGAAATTTTGAATTCACATCCATCTCATACACCTTGATGTTTTTATGACTAGAAAAAGTAATAAATGTTTTGATAGCTTATATTCTTGCTATAGGTGCAAAGGTTTCTTCAAAATTTACTCCCTCTATTTGGGCATATCCTTTGTAGACTAAGAAATCCTTGTTCCTAACCACTTGTCCTTTCTCATTTAGCTTATTTTTAAAGACCCATTTGGTGGCTACGGAATTTTTCTCTTTGAGTCATGGAACAAGCTTCCAAGTTTCATTCTTATCGATTTGATCCAGCTCTTCATTCATTCCCTTTATAAATATTTATTCTCACTTTCCTGACTAAGATTCTTGGGCTCAATCTGAGATAACAGAGCTAGGTTTGCGTAGCTTGGGCTACCAAGGAACCTTCTCCTAGCTTGAACCCCAAGTCTTTGATCACCAGTAATTTGACTATCTGGATGTTGTTTATGTACATAATTTTGAGGGAGTTTTGGACCTTGGTGTTGTGCTTTTTTCTTCATCTTCATCATTTTCCTATGTTTCTACTTGATCACAATGTAAGCTGGTTGATATTTATTCTCCATATGAGTTCATGTCTCTTTTGGAAGACTTTGATTTTGTCTTTACTTCATCCACTACTATATGAATGTGGTCCTCAACACTCTATGTTCTTTTGTTGTAGCACCTGTATCCTTTACTTTGGGCTAAGTACACGAGAAATTTTCCAAGATTTTATCATTATTCTTGATAAAACATTTTCTCCCAAACACCTTGTAGTGTTTTACTAACGCAAGTATCCCCTTCCACAACTCATAGGGAGTTTTATCACTATTAGGCCTAAGTTGTGTTCTATTTTGTAGGTATAATGTTGCTTGTGTTGCTTCTCCCCAAAAGGTGTGAGATACATATGCTTCATCCAAAATATCTCTAGATATCTCCTGTATTGTTTTTTTATTTCTCTCTGCTACTCCATTTTTTTGTGGAGTTGTTTCCACATAATATTTCCTCCTTATTCCATGCTCTTCACTAAATTCTAAAAACTCTCTTGAAGTATCTTATCCTCCTTTCTATGATCTTAAGCATTTGATCTTTAGATATTTATCACTTTCTACCTCAGCTTTAAATGTCTTAAAATGTTTAAGTGCTTCTTATTTTACTTTTAAGAGCATGATCCATGTGTCTCTAGTAAAATAATTAATAAGAAACATAAAATACCACTCTCCTCTTGGGATTTTTGTCTTGGTTGGGCCATATATATCTATGTGAATTAGCTCCAGCAGTCTAGATGAAGAGAATTCCTTTGTCTTGAAATGAGTCATAGTATACTTACCAAATTGACAAGACTTGCAGATTGAATTATCAGGCTTTGACAATCTTAACAAACCTCTCACAACTCCTATCTTGCTAACTTTTATCAAACTGTCAAAATTCATATGACCAAGTCTCCTATGCCATATCCAGGTTTCATTTGTCTTTCTCAAATAAAATCTTACTCTGAAATCATCAAACACATATACATTATTGTGAGTTCTGGCTACCTTTCCCACTAACTTTCCATTCTTTTCATGTTGTATCTCACAATATTTAGATCGAAAGGTCACATTATAGGCATTATCACACATCTAGCTAACACTAAGCAATTTTTTCTTGAGGCCTTATACATATAGTACATTTTTAGCTTTAGTATTTTCATTAATACTGGCTATGCCCTTACCCTTAATTTTTTGTTGGATCATTGTTGTTGAATGTGACCTTGTTCCCTCTATCCTTTTCATTCATATACAGTTTACTTTTATCTACGATCATATGCTTGGAACAACCAATATCCACTTACCATTTTTTCATGATCATGTGCTGACAAAGCAAGTCCACATTCCATGTTCTTTCCAGAATTTCATTTCAAATTCTTCTTATCCTTTTGAAAATTTGGTTGCCAAGAATTTTGGGATTTAGATGAATACTCAAATATGTTCTTACACTCACTTTCCTTCTGCCCAAAATTATTACATTTGAAGCTCTCAACATCATCCACCAAGGGAGAGAAGGGATTTCTATTTATGGGAGGAGAGTTTTTAGATCTATAATATTGATACTTATTGTATATGAAATTTCCATGTCTTTCAGCTTTGACCCTTCTACAATCAATAGCTTTATGTCCATATATATGACACATATAGTAATTACCATAAAATAAATTAGAGTACCTTAGGTTGGGAACTTCATGAGTTTGTAGATGAAGGTACCTTTGTTGTCTTATTGATTGATTCATTCTCCGTTGGTATGACTCCTTTGAGAAGTTGGAATTATTATTCCAATTATGAGCTCTTATCTTGCTTGCTGCCTGTCTATCTTCATTTATTTTTTCTTGATGCACCTTTGCATAGATCTGAGGTTCCTAAAATCATGTCGACCTAAAGTTCATCTTCCTCATAGAAGATACCTATGGTCTAGAAAATCCCAGACTTGTTTTGTTTTTTGGAGACCTTTGACTGTTCAAAATCTGATCTAGCTTTCTTATCCCTTCTGCAAATTTTTCATTTACACCCTTCTTGGTCTCCAGTCTCTCAATATCCATTCTCATAGAGACAAGTTTTTCCTTGAGAATCTAACAATTTTCTTCCCATTCATGGACTAAATCATTAATAACTTATTCTTTTCATTTAGATTCTTCGAACTTGACTTTCAGAGACAAAACTTATTCTTTGCATGTATCTGAGATCATCTCCTTCTTTACTTTAAACATCTCCCACTTTAGATGCATGTTATCTCCTTCTAGTTTCTCACATGTTTTTTGTTTATCTTCTAGTTGAAGAGCTAAGTTTTTTTTACTTTTAACGGCTTCTTCAAGTTTTTATTTTTGATAAATAATTTCCTCATTGTTTGAATTATACATACCTTCTTTAGCACGTTGCATTTTTTCTTTTATTTTTTTTTATTTTTTTAGCCTTATTTAACTCATCAAGAGCACTTACGAGTTCTCCTTCAAAATCCACTACTCCTACTTCTTATTCTTCTTCTTATTCGGAGCCTGTAATATTTTTTTTCTTGGAGTATGCTCCAAATTCCATTAGTAAAAACTCATTTTACTCATACTCGGAGGAATTTTCTCTATCTGACTTTGGTGTTGAACTATCCTCTTTGGAGAAGATCCCCTTCTTCTTAAAGAACCTCTTCCTTTGATGTTTTTGAGCTTTGCCTCTAAACTTCTGATCATATTCCTTTTTTGTCCTTTATTTGTAAGGGAATTTGGATGAAAAATGTCCAACTCTTCCATAGTCAAAGAATTTGAAGTGCAGCTTCCCTTTATACCTTCATGATCCATGTTTTAGTTTCTTGGAAAAGTGAGCTCCTAATAAGATTTGCAGCTAGAGAAATATTGATGGTATTTGTGCTCCTTAGCCTTCTTAGACACCTTGAAAAATGATTCCTCTGGTTCAAACTTCTCTTTTCCTACTCTCATCTCATAGGATGTGACAGTACCAAACAACTGGTCCATTATGAGACTCTCTAGATAAGACATCTCTTCAATGGTAGAGATTTTGGAATTAAATCTCATAGGAAAAGATATTAATACATTTTGAACAATTATATCTTCTTTGATAGGTTCACCAAGTCCTCTAATCATATTGGTTACTTCATAAAATCTGAGGAATTATTCTACAATGCTTTCTTCTTCACTCATTTTTAAGCTTTCAAACCTCATTATGAAGGTTTGAAGTTTTCCTTGCTTGAATTTTTCATGTCCTTCATGACTCTGATTGAGCTTGATCCACGCTTCCTTGGTAGACTTACAGTGCATAACTTTTACAAGTTCAGATTGACTAAGGGAAAAGAGAATGGTATTCTTGGCTTTAGAATTATTTCCATACACCCTTTTATTATCTGCATCTATGGGAGATGTATCAAGAACATCATAATCTATCATCATTGAGCTCCAAACATCTACCCCTAGAGACATAAGATAGGATTTCATCCTAACTTTCCAAAAATCATAGTTTGTCCCATCAAAGGCTAGTATATTTCTTGAGTAAGAATCTTGATAGCGGGGTCATCCACAGTCTCGTTTTGCTCAACTTTTTAACAAATTTGTGTGTACAAATGCATTCAAATTTTCATGCCCAATAATCTTCCTGATCCGAGCAATCTCACAACCTTCCTTTATTCTATGCTGGCAATTTCAACACTTAAATCTGAGAGTGTCAATATCTCAAATCTCTAAGATTTAAGATATTAATTCCAAGCCCTTATGTTATGCGCTCAACTCCTCTGTGCTTATAAATTTCCACCAATTCATAATCCCCATATATTTCATATGTGAACCCCTTCCGTTGGTTATTAAATCCAATGTATTCATTGGCCCTATGACCTTAACTCTTGTAACAATTATTCTATGACTTAAACGTCTACATGGTGCTCATAACCTCAATTATAGACTTATAGCCTTACCACGACTTTAACAAGAATCTTTGGCGCAATCACACATACGATTAATCTTGTCCATATAAACACATTAATTAAATCTCAACTTTGGATTAAGCCCGCAAACCTGAACACATACGTATGCATGGGTCCCAACGCTGACAAGCCTTCCATATCCGACGGCAGAGAGCACGTCGCCCTGCTCCATCCGATCCGACGGATATCGCTCAGGTTACTTGCACGAGCAATAACATGCGATGGCACGCAGTGAGAGCAGTTTTGAAATTTCGCTCAAGGACACATGTCGCCCCTCGTATGGAATCGCTCCGATTTCCTAATTACCACTTGCCCCGCGAAAGCGGTGCGATCAAACCCGAAAACCACCTTCACTGTTTACTCCCGCAAGGTTCCATCTTCTTTGACGCAACCGGTTCCGTTCTTCTCCCTTACGCTCAGGTTCCGCAGGCTTTCGCTTAAGGTTCCATCGAGCACCGTTTTCGCTGCAATTACTTTGACAACTGAGACTACAATTCTCACACAGAGGTTATCATGTGTTCTTATGTACACTCTGTTGAGGGGTCTCGCCCATACAGAATTCTCGCTACAGAACTCATATATCCTCCACACAGATCACACACAATCCAGGGATTTCAAAGGGACTGAAACTCTCACGCATATAGCAGACACAGGAAATCAACTTTCCCTAACCTCACACACAGGAATTCTTCTATCTCAGAATCGATCCTTACAGTGATCGATTCACCTCACCTCACAAGTCAATTTACTTGCAGTGCTTTGCGCAGAACCCAGTTCAATCAAGGTACATACAATCTCAAATTGCAGAGTACATATTTACACATTTTTATACAATTTCTTTTATACATATCCAAAGTTAACCATTGAAATTCGAAGACATTCAAACAAGATTTAACCCATCCATACATACTTAATTCAGAGACAGTTCTTCCATAACAGATATATATATATATATATATATATATATATATATATATATATATATACATACACAGTGGATCAATCTCAAAAGTTATAGCCTACTACAATTTCATGATGGTGCCAAATATTCGGGCCAAAGGGCTATTATCCTTTCCCACTTGTCAAGAAGTTTCCTTCACTTAACTCTCTCTCTCTCCTATCTAAACTCTTCAGGATTACATTTATACCACAAGGATGACCTGAATCGATTCAGGTCTCCAAACAATTCAGCAACTCTTAGCATTCCCAATTCCTAAAATTAGACTCAATAACTGAACTAATCCTAAACTGACTCTTCGCATTCCTATCTTAACCAATTTCTCATGTTCTAAAAATGACTTGAGAATGATTACAATTCCCTACCAAATTTATTTAATATTTACAAGAATTTAAAGAACATGGGACCCCCTATGTCTACTTATGTACAAAGTAACTTTTGAGCCTAATGCCCCTGCATCAGACTCCCAAGCTTCAAATTATTCATGATCTCCTGATCATGTGTTCTTCGTCTCTGCCTCCAGGATCCCATACTTGGTTTTGCTGCTGCCCATCAGCTTCATCATCCTTCAACAGATCTTCTCCAGGCTTCCAAACTTTGTTTTGTAAGTCACTTCCAGCTATACTTTCACAATCTGCTTTTGTTTTTCTTGTACAAAAATCCTTTTTTTTCCTTGTTTTTGTCTGCTTCTTTGGAGACACCCTTGCCATCAGTCTTCTGATGTATTCAATCTCCATGTCCAGCTTATCCTCTAGCTGGAAATCATCTTGCCCTCTGTTGCTGCTTTCAATCTCTGTCGCTGCCAATATTGCTGCTCTTGCAGTCTCACATGCTATTAACATGTTTACCACTCCTGCAGGTGTCATCCCCCATGTTGCATCTGCTGCCACCATGGGTGTTGCTTCCTCCCCTTCCTGTCCCTCTGCAACTCTTTTCTTTTGTTCATCATCTGCAAATTCATTCTCAAAAAACAATTCCCCATTTAATTTCCTACAAACAGTGACATACTCATCTAGTGTACTAGTAAACAGAATTAGATTCTGCAAGCTATTATCTGCTCCTCTTTTCTTCATAGCTTTAGGCATCCTTGCTCCAGGGTCTACAATCCCTTTCTCTTCTTCAAATGCTCCCAGCAAACAACTCAGCCAATTCTCCTGTGTTTGGTTTACATCTTCAACATGCTGGAAGTTAGCTCCAACATCTCTTCCTTCCTCTTGGGAAATCTTCAACAACTGCCTCTCATCCTCTTGATGGATTCTGGAAATCCAATCAAGTTCTCAGAGCTTTTCTTTCTCATATTCTGTCAGCATGGAATGTTGATTCCTCCTCACTTCAGCAGCTTTTAAAATCTGCTCTCCAGTCTGCTCTTGGCCCATCAATCTAGCCAATTCTTCTCTTTCAGTGACAATTCCCTGCATATGAGACATGGTTGTCTCATCCTCCTTCAACAACATTTTTTCTTCTCTCAAGACAATTTCAAAAGATGAATTGTCTTCTGCATCACCTGTAAACATAAACAAACTGTCAGTGTTAAAACCATGAGACCCAATGATCTCAATTGATGACCTGGTCACCAATTCTTCTCCCGAAAATTCTAAGTCTTGTTCAAGGCCCAGAAATTCTCCATCATCTTTCTCTTCAGCTGTCAGATTCATCTCCACTGCTCCAATCATCATGCCCAAATGCTAATCCTTAACTATTTTTTCAACCAACATAGTTTCCTTTCTATTCATCTCTCTGACAACTTCCAACTGCTATTATTCCTCTTTCTCTGTATTATTAACACATGAATCATCAGCAGTAAAGTTCCAGTGCTTCAATTTCTCCTTCTTCTCTGACAACACATCAGTATGTTGTGCAGAACTCCTTTCCAAACCTTCTGTCAGCACCTCAGCATGCTGATCTGCATCCTTCATGAGACTGTCAACTAGCCTCACTTTTCTTCCATCATTTGTTCCATGAACTCCATCCATGAAGATCTTCCTGCCTTGTTCCCTCAGCAAACCATCTTGTGCATAGGTTCTCTGCTCCTCCAATTATCTTCTCTGAAAAATCTAACCTCCTATACAATTCAACAACTCTAATAGGAGTAGATTTCGGGAACCTTACACAACCTTTTATGCCTCTGCTGGTTCTTGACCAATCCTCTGCGAGTCCTTCTCTCTCAACTTCAACATTCTACTGGATATCTTCATTTGACCCTTATGTCTTCATCTCTCCCTGAGATCTCACTATCTCAGCATTGATCTGAATAGATTTCAGATTCAATGTCTTCTTCTCACTACCAAGCTCTGAAGCTTGTTCATCTTCCAGTGGTGTACCTACAAACACACACAATTTTTTAGTTTTCAAATCACAAGACCTTTCATTCTTGGCTGCTTCCTCAAGCACTTCTCCTTGAACAGGTTTGCACATGGAATCTTCAATTTCCATCTTTGCCTCAAGAACTCTGGGTTCTTCTTCCTCTGTGGAGTCTGTCATCACCTCACATTTGTCAGACTCAAGAACACAAGCCCTTACATCATCTGGACTTGTCCAATAACTCAGGAATTCCTCAATTATTTCCTCCTCAGCAAGACAATATTCTTGTTGCCTCAAGTCTTCACTATGTCTCACAAGATCTCCTGTAGGTCTCCACTCTTCATCTGTGCTCTGTTCTGCTTCACAAGCAGAAATTTCTTCTTTCAACTCAGCTGCTCTGAGTTCTTCTCTCAACAAGGAAATCTTCTTTTGCCTCAACCTCATCTATAATGGTTGCCATTTCACATTCTTCCTCATGAGCCAACCAACTCTCTATCTTTCTTCTATCCTCAGTTTCAATATGTTGAACTCTTCCTTGATCTCAGCTAATTCTTTCTGCGATTCTTCATCTGTGGATTTCTTCTTCATGCCATTTGCTTTGGTATCTTCACTCACTCTTCTGTTGTGGCCTCTCCCATAACCTCTGCAATCTCTGTAGTCTCTGTTATGGCTCTCAGTAGCCATTTTTTTTTCTAGGAGTTCTTCACTCACAAGCTGCACTAAGCCTTTGCAATAGCAAGCTCTCTTGCTGCAACTCACCTCACCAATCCTTCCCTCTAGATCTGGATTTTGGAAAGTATTGGTCCCCTCTCTATAGGAACCTTATGAGCACTCTCTTCTGCTCTCTAGGCTTCACTCTGCAAATTCTCTCAAGAACACCTATTTTCTTCTATCATCCAACCTCAGTTGGGAATCTTCCAAGTTCTGCCACACTCTTTCTGCACTTAGAATCCCTTGTTGGACTCTTCTTTCATTGCTCTCAAAGCTGTGATCTACTTTTGCTGAGATGTCTTCAATTGTCTTCACTCTGAATTCTGCAAACAATCCTTCAACCAGTGCTAAACATTGTTCACCTTCTCTTGAGAACACCGCAATTGTCCTCCTTATCCAACCTCTAGCTGAATACCAGGCTCACTACCTTCACTATCAAACTCTGTCTACACTTTAAGCAACCACAATTCTGCAATTCCAAATCAAGTTAATTACCTACAAGATCATGATCCTTTCCTCCACTCACTCTGCAAATCCTGTTCACTGTGATTCTGTGTATCCTTGCTATGTGATCTTCCTTCTTCAAATCTGCAGTCTTCAAAACTCTTGTCCTCCAATTGGATTCTGCAATTCTGCAATCACCCTCACTGTGTCTCTGTAGCCTGCAATCTTATCAGTTTCCACAAGTCTGGTTTCCTTGGTCACCAAACTTGGACTTTTCAAAAAGATTTATTCCTGAAGCTCTGATACCACTTGATAGCGGGGTCATCCACAGTCCCGTTTTGCTCAACTTTTTAACAAAGTTGTGTGTACAAATGCATTCAAATTCTCATGCCCAATCATCTTCCTGATCCGGGAAATCTCACAACCTTCCTTTATTCTATGCTGGAAATTTCAACACTTAAATTTGAGAGTGTTAATATCTCAAATCTCTGAGATTTAAGATATTAATTCCAAGCCCTTATGTTATGCGCTCAACTCCTTTGTGCTTATAAAGTTCCACCAATTCATAATCCCCATATATTTCATATGTGAACCCCTTCTGTTGGTTATTAAATCCAATGTATTCATTGGCCCTATGACCTTAACTCTTGTAACAATGATTCTATGACTTAAACGTCCGCACGGTGCTCATAACCTCAATTATAGACTTATAGCCTTACCATGACTTTAACAAGAATCTTTGGCGCAATCACACATATGATTAATCTTGTCCATATAAACACCTTAATTAAATCTCAAATTTGGATTAAGCCCGCAAACCTCAACACATATGTATGCATGGGCCCCAACGCTGACAAGCCTTCCATATCCGACGGTGGAGAGCATGTCGCCCTGCTCCATCCGATCCGACAGATATCGCTTGGGTTACTTGCACGAGAAATAACGCACGATGGCGCGTAGTGAGAGCGGTTTTGCAATTTCGCTTAGGGACATGTGTCGCCCCTCGTATGGAATCGCTCTGATTTCCTATTTACCACTTGCCCCGTGAAAGCGGTGCGATCAAACCCGGAAACTGCCTTCACTATTTACTCCCGCAAGGTTCCATCTTCTTCGACGCAATCGGTTCAGTTCTTCTCCCTTACGCTCAGGTTCTGTCAGCTTTCGCTTAAGGTTCCATCGAGCACCGTTCTCACTGCAATTACTTCGACAACTGAGACTACAATTCTCACACAGAGGTTATCGTGCATTCTTATGTATACTCTGTTGGGGGGTCTCGCCCATACAGAATTCTCGCTACATAACTCATATATCCTCCACACAGATCACACACAATCCAGCGATTTCAAAAGGACTGAAACTCTCACGCATATAGCAGACACAGGAAGTCAACTTGCCCTAACCTCACACACAGGAATTCTTCTATCTCAGAATCGATCCTTACAGTGATCGATTGATCACCTCACCTCACAAGTCAATTTACTTGCAGTGCTTTGTGCAGAACTCAGTTCAATCAAGGTACATACAATCTCAAATTGCAGAGTACATATTTACACATTTTTATACAATTTCTTTTATACATATCCAAAGGTAACCACTGAAATTCGAAGACATTCAAATAGGATTTAACCCATCCAGACATACTTAATTCAGAGACAGTTCTTCCATAACATATATATATATATATATATATATATATATATACATACAGGTGATCAATCTCAAAAGCAGTCACTTACAATTTCATGATAGGCCAGATATTCAGTTCAGTGGCCATTATCCTCCTACTCTATTGCTGAAGAAGTTCTCTACCTCTAAATCTCTCTCTCTCTCCTATCTAAACTCTTCAGGATTACATTTATACCACAAGGATGACCTGAATCGATTTAGGTCTCCAAACAGTTCAGCAACTCTTAGCATTCCCAATTCCTAAAATCAGACTCAATAACTTAACTAATCCTAAACTGACTCTTCGTATTCCTATCTTAACCAATTTCTCATGTTCTCAAAATGACTTGAGAATGATTACAATTCCCTACCAAATTTACTTAATATTTACAAGAATTTAAAGAACATGGGACCCCTATGTCTACTTATGTACAAAGTCACTTTTGAGCCTAATGCCCCTGCATCAAATCTTGAATTTCTTGCCTAGAAATAATTCCTTTTGGATCTACCTTCAAATGGTTAAATTTTTCATCAAGGTACTTGGCTCTGATACCAATTGTTGGAATAAGGAATTACTGATAGGGGGTGAATTAGTAATTTTGAGGTTCTTAGAATTTTAAGAACAAATATTTATTTCTTTTCACTACTTCCAGTTACTTATGGGCACATTCATAATACTATATGAACAAACATCAAGATAAGCCATTCACATGTACACACAATCCATCAAATGAGCAGCACACACATATTGACACAGGTATTTTTACGTGGAAACCCAAAGGGAGAAAACCACCAATTTGTGTGTTTTTATGATGGAAATTAAGCACCTACTTAATTACATCAATTTTTTTGTGATCACCCACTCACTGGAAGCCCTAATCCACTTTAGATGGCAATCAACTATTTGCCAAGAAGCACCAACCTCTTATGAATGCAAGCAACTACCTGCTCTAGGCATTGTTCCACTTTTCATACAATTTTCAAAACTAAAAAAATAGAGGTTAAAACATATACAGAGACCTATAAAATTGATCTACTGCAATACAAACTACTTACCTTCATCTTTATAGCTCCTTTGATCAACTAGCTCTAGTCTCGGCCATCTTCTCTTCTGTAAACAAAGTTAGCTCTCGTTACTTGACTCTTTTCTCCTCGCACACTCAACCTCCACACAACTGCTACATTCACCACACTACTCTAAGGAAATCATGTGTTTTGTTCCCCTACTGCTCAAAGATAGATGTCATATTTGTTGTTTTGTACCTGATAGTGTGCTTCAACATGGTACTATCTGTTTGTGTTCCATCAAAAATTTTAAGCCACTGCAATTATGTTAAATACAAGAATGGGCCACCTGTGAATTTTTAATACTGTGGATTTTCCACACTACAAATTTAATCTCAATATTTCTTGCACACTCAATGAGAACCTTTATTGATTCCTTTAATACTGTGGATTTTCCACACTACAAATTTAATCTCAATATTTCTTGCACGCTCAATGAGAACCTTTATTGATTCCAACCTGCAAATATCACTTGGTTCTTCATTCCTCATAAATTCTCACATAACTTAGAAAGTACTTAATATATGTCTCTTCTTTATGCTTCAACTGTAGCATGCCATAAAAGCTCCTAAACTTACATATACGGTGTCTTGGATCCATTTTTCTTAATTTATTTCCTCGTGGCATGCAAGTAATTATCAGAGAAGGCTTGCTTTAGCTTGGGACAGACTTTATAGTCACCATTAATTAAATGGCACCAACTTCTCTATGCACATTTACTTTCAGTTTCTGACTCATATGTCCTTTAAACAATGTCGCTATAAAGTTGGAGGCTCGAATGCCCTGGTGCCGGTAGCTTATCTAAAATAACATTTCATAACAGTTACAGGCTTCTGGGTAGTGGCCCACGTGTGCACAACTATTAGTGCACTACCAACTCACTTCACGCCCTTCAACATATGCCTGTTGTTATTGTCCTATATTATAGTATTAAAAAAATAAGTTTAATATTTTAAATTGATTTTGGTAAAGGTGTAAAGGTTGGCTATGATCTCTTAGAGATCAATCTATTAGTCTTTGTAAGCAATGTAAGATGTGACCATTGATATATTTATGTTAGATTTTATGAAAGATGATGTAAAGATAGTTTATGATTCCCTAAAGGTTGAGTTAAGTGAGTCTAGGGTCGATGTCTCATACAAGATCGTGAGTGAGGTCATAGTGAGTCTTGTCTTCTCATCTGTATAAATTTGAATAATAGATGAATTATTCACTGAGATTATCCTAATTACACACTATTTAAGCTTCATGCATAATACATAACCTCTTCTACAATTGATCATCAATTTGCGGAAATAGAAGCAGTCACATGCGCACATTAAAACATAATCAAGCACACATATAACACAGTATGTAATGGGGAAAGCTTACAGCTGAAAACCCCCAACTATCTGTATATTATAATGATAGAGAACATGTAACAATACATAGCACAAAGCTCCTCACAACTCTCAGCACTATCTCATATGCTACACACAAACTAGCTCAGATATGAACAAGTCACAAGTTCAAATCTCCTCCACAAGTATGCCTGCCTCTACTGCGCAATCCAAGATGAATAATGATGAGATCCAAGTTCGAATCCCACTGGCTTGTACTGCGCAATCCTCATTGGCAATCTCAATCAATGTGTGTGCAAATCTCATGCACAGCTATAGTCACAACCGATAGTAGACTCACCCTTTCACCCACCTCTAACACTGGTCTCCACTGAACTGTCCATGCATTGCAGTTAACTGATGTATTCTTTAGTTGATTTATGAGTTAATAATTAGTGAATTAATTAATAATTAATTCACACCACTCATCACTAGTGTATTTATCGGTTAGACTAAATACAACTAGTTCAACTAAGTTAAACCGAACACAACTCCATCAACTGTCTCATCAACTCCACCAAACTCTGCCACATGAGTTCTAACTGAAGTCAACCATGCAATAGCTCAACTAAACCCTAGGAATAGCGTAATTCCTTCTGTCAGCTACATGTGCCACATCCAAGCATCAAACTGAAGTGCTCCAAGAGGATAAGATAATGTTTATAGTCTAAATATTATTAAGGGTTAATAATATTTGACTGTTCTATTTTTAGCCCGGCAGTCTAAAAATAGAAACCGCCCAATGTCTAAAATAGAGGTCCATCTATTTTTACCAACTCAACCAATCATCCATAAATAGCATCCTGCAACTCATAGACCATGATCCATATGTCTAAAAATAGACATAGTCTAAAAATAGACTTTGCGCCAAAAATAGCCTGTGGGCCCACTGAGAGAAGGCGACTTCTTTTCACTAAGCTCCATCATCTTGTTGCATTTTCAACACTCCCTCTCAAAAAGATATGGATTATCTTCAACCCCTATCCTGCCTCTGTGGTATTCAAATTTGCTCCTAGTGAGCGCCTTCATCAAGATATCAGCATCCTGATCCTCCGTGGGAATGTATGAAAGTAACATGATTCTCTGCTGCACACAATCTCTGATATGATGGTACCTGATGTCGATGTGTTTGGATCTATCATGAAATACTGGATTAACCAAGAGTTTAATGCAACTCTGGTTATCACAATAAATCACAGTAGGCTCCAAGTGTGACCCAAACAACCCGACCAGGATCTTCCTCATCCATATAGCCTCGCATGCAGCCAAGCTTGCTGCCATATACTCGGCCTCACGTGGGCCCAGGTGCCACGGATCTACGCTACTGCTTTGTGCAGCACTATCGACCGTGCGGGGTCCTCAGATGTTATCTTTCTGTGCGTTCTGGCTCCTGCTCAAATCTGCATCCAACAAAGCCACACAACTTCCTCATCCCTCCTGCACTCCTGTACAAGGAACCATATCGTATGCTCTAAGGCATGCATTTTATGCACGTCTTCCTTCCAGGAAGAAACTGTAGTCAACCTATAGCTTGAAGAAAATAGATAACAGCGCTGCATATGTCGGGTCGTGTATTGACCAGATACATAAGTGACCCTACCAACTATCGGTAAACAATGGCATCCACTACATCCACCGATGTAGCATCGTCCTTCCTCCAACCACCAGGAAGAGGAGTGTTGATAGGCTTGCAGCCATGCATGTTGAACTTCTCCAATATCTCCCGGGCATACTTTCCTTGAGACACAAACAATCCATCACTGCGCTACCAAATTTCCAATCCCGGGAAATAATGAAGGAGGCCCAAGTCCTTCATCTCAACTCTCTCGCAAAGATCCTCCTTTATGAAAGTATGACAGCTCATCACCGTCAAAATCAAATCATCTACATAAATTTAATGATCAGCAACTTACCCTCCACCACAATCTGGTATAGGTTAGGATCTGCCTCACTCTTGGAGAATCCAAGTCCGGTGAAATAAATGTCTATCCGTGTGTACCAAGCATGAGGTGCTTGTTTCAATCCATACAGCGCTCTCTTGAGTATGCACACATGCGACTCACTGCTGAAGATCTCGAAACCTTCAGGCTGCTCTATGTACACCTCCTCCTCAATGACTCTGTTGAGGAACGCAGTCTTCACATCCATCTGATGAATGTGCCACCCCATTTGCGCTGAGAGAGTTAGGATCGTCCGTATGGAAGAATACCTTGCGACGGGTGCAAAGGTCTCTTCATAATCGATCCCCTCTATCTGTGAGAAGCCTCGGGCAACAAATCTTGCCTTGTACTTCTCCACACTCCCGTCAGTCGCCTGCTTCACTTTGTAGATCCATCTCGAACCCACCACTGATTTCCCCTCTGGTCTTGGGACAATCTCCCATGCACTGTTTCTAACAATCGAATCATACTCTTCCACCATGGCATCTACCCATCACGATACACTTTAGGCTTCCTCGAAGAGGATGGCTGCGTCATGACACATTGACTCACAAGAGCCATAACATCCGATTATGCGTTAGGTGGCTTGTCTGTCTGCTTATTTGTCTTGGCAAATGGTCCCCTACAACCTTCTTGCATCTTGAGTGAGATCATATTGATACGTGCACTTAGCCCTCGATGGGTGGCGGCGCTCAGGTGGTTTCTTCCACTCCATGAACCTCCTCTTGTGGCTGATCCATATCCTAAGGCTCATCCTTAGGAACTAATAGCTCCTCATCTGCATGCAAGTGTGGCTCCCTCTCAAGCGAACACTTCATGGCTTTCTCCTCATGAAATTTGATATCCCGTCGCACAACGGTCTTGCGACTGTCTGGAAAATACACACGATAGTTGTGGGGTGTATCAGTGTACCCCACAAATATCCCAACCTCTGCAGTCAGCTCCATCTTCTTCCTAGCATCCTTCGTCACATGAATGTAAACAGGTAGACAAAAATCCTCAAATGGGAAATATTAAGGCCTCTTACGAAAACGCCTCCTCGGGTGTACTCATGCCAAGTATCTTGTGGGGACAACGGTTCTGCACATATCTTTGCGATGTTGCATGCCTCATACAAGTGAATGGGTGAGCTACGATCATTACAACATCGCCGTGCGACACCCATGATCGTTTTGTTCTTTACGCTCGGCGCTTGGATTGTTGTGGGTTATGGGGTGCTATGAGCTCTCTTCGAATCCCTTCTGCGCTGCAAAAGTCTTTGAATTCGCCGGAGATGAATTCACCACCATTGTCGCTCCTAAGAGCCTTCACATGCTTCCCCGATTCCTTCTCAACCAGTGCCTTGAACTCACAGAAATTTGAGTATGTCTCGCTCTTCTTCTGCATGAAGAAGATCTAGCACTTCTGAGAAAAATCATCAACAAAGATCACATAGTACCTGTGCTTTGTTGTCGAAGCTACTGAGAAAGGTCCACACACGTCTGTGTGGATTCTCTCAAGGATCGTCGTGGCGTGACTATCCTTCTCGTGAAAGGTGGCTTTCACAAATTTTCCCAAGATACACCCCTTGCACTGATCTGACTACGCAAGAGTGCCCTTAGGAAGCCCAGTAGAAATATGCTACATTATCTTCAAGGCTCCATGGTGAAGGTGGCCCAATCTCCGGTGCCACAGCTCGCCATCATCCCGGCTCACCACTCCTTCTGCCTTGCATGCCATTGTTGCACAGCCATCTACATGCAATTGATAAAGGTTCTTGACTCGAACCCCTATCTTCTGGGTTTCTCCAATTGTCTTACTGCGCAGGAAAGCCTTTCCCTCCCTGAAGACAACATCATACCCCTTGTCTTCTAACATCGCCACAGAGATCAGATTCTTCTTCAATCCGGGAACATGCATCACTTCCTTCAATACGAAGGGTTTACCAGACTCCCTCTCAAAGGAAATGGTACCGATACCAGTTGCACTGTATCTACCATCATCGCCCATCTCGATGTGCACTCCAAGATCTTTCTCATCCAGATCGGAAAAAAAATCTCGATCTCCAGTCATGTGAAAAGACGCACCACTGTCCAAGAACCAAACTGATCCCATCACACTTGAGACCAAGCATGTGATCAGTGAAAAATCCAGCTCAAACTGCGAGGCTAAGGCCTCTCCCGCTGCAGATCCAGCAGCATGCTTATTTTTCTTCTTCTGCGAACAATTTTTGGCATAATGTCCGTGCTGGTGACAATGAAAGCACTTCACCTTGGACATGTCCTGCTTCTTGCCTTTCACACCAGAATGAGAAGCTTTCTTGTTGTTCCCCTTCTTTTCTTTGGCAGCCAAAGCGCAATTTTCTTCATCAGATGCCTTTGATGAAGGTCCGTCCCTGGTACTCCACCTTATCTCCTCTTGCATGAGATCCGACCAAAGTCGCTTCCATCCTGGAAATTTCTCCCGACCATTGACAGAGTCTTGATAGGAATTCCAACTCTTCGGAAGACCAAGGAGAGCCAAGTCCACCAAGTCCTCCTCAGCTACAGTCACCCCCACACTTCCCAGCTCATCCCTGCATTGGGTGAACTTCGTGAGGTACTTGGATATACTGTCACCTTTCTCCATCTTTATGTTTCTGAGTTTATCCTTGAGCGCCAACTTCCTCTGGTCGCTCTTGCTTTGGAATAAATCTATCAACGCTTTCCACATCAAGTATGGAGACGTTTTTCCATGCAGGCTGGATACAATGTGATCCTTCATGCCCTCCAACAGAATCCTTCGACATTTTGTTGTCTTCTTTTTCCAAGCCTTAACTTGAGCAGCATCAGTAGGCTTTGGGACTTCAGCATCTATGAACTCCTTCAGCCCATTTTCTTCTAACACCGCCTCCATCCTGTCCTTCCATGCAACATAATTCGAGTTGCCCTCAAGGGCATACTCCAATCGCAATCCGTTGAAAGACATTTCAACTTCGACACCAAGAAAACTCTACTGCAAATTCGAATTCCACCAGCTCAAAACTCAACCGCTTCTGATCTGTGAGAACAAAGTATTTCTAGCACAGAGATCGACTGTAGGGGCATTTACTGGATATATCACCTTTCAAAGAAAGGATGGATACAGAGGCTACCTGGCCCTCGTACAGACTCTGTCTACCGAAATAAATTGTAATCACTGTAATAGATCCGATGATCAATTTCGCTCCGATACCATGTAGAAATTTGAATAATAGATGAATTATTCACCGAGATTATCCTGATTACACACTATTTAAGCTTCATGCATAATACATAACCTCTTCTACAATTGATCATCAATTTGCGGAAATAGAAGTAGTCGCATGCACACATTAAAACATAATCAAGCACACATATAACACAGTATGTAATGGGGAAAGCTTACAGCTGAAAACCCCCAACTATCTGTATATTATAATGATAGAGAACATGTAACAATACATAGCACAAAGCTCCTCACAGCTCTCAGCACTATCTCGCATGCTACACACAAACTAGCTCAGATATAGAACAAGTCACAAGTTCAAATCTCCTCCACAAGTCTGCCTGCCTCTACTGTGCAATCCAAGATGAATAATGATGAGATCCAAGTTTGAATCCCACTGGCTTGTATTGCGCAATCCTCATTGGAAATATCAATCAATGTGTGTGCAAATCTCATGCACAACCATAGTCACAACTGATAGTAGACTCACCCTTTCACCCTCCTCTAACACTGGTCTCCACTGAACTGTCCATGCATTGCAGTTAACTGATGTATTCTTTAGTTGATTTATGAGTTAATAATTAGTGAATTAATTAATAATTAATTCAAACCACTCATCACTAGTGTATTTATCAGTTAGACTAAATACAACTAGTTCAACTAAGTTAAACCGAACACAACTCCACCAACTGTCTCATCAACTCCACCAAACTCTGCCACATGAGTTCTAACTGAAGTCAACCATGCAATAGCTCAACTAACCCTAGGAATAGTGTAATTCCTTCTGTCAGCTTCATGTGCCACATCCAAGCATCAAACTGAAGTGCTCCAAGAGGATAAGATAATGTTTATAGTCTAAATATTATTAAGGGTTAATAATATTTGACTGTTCTATTTTTAGCCTAGCAGTCTAAAAATAGAAACCGCCCAATGTCTAAAAATAGAGGTCCATCTATTTTTACCAACTCGACCAATCATCCATAAATAGCATCATGCAACTCATAGACCATGATCCATATGTCTAAAAATAGACATAGTCTAAAAATAGACTTTGCGCCAAAAATACCCTGCGGGCCCACTTAGTGAAGGCGACTTCTTTTCACTAAGCTCCATCATCTTGTTGCATTTTCAACATCATCATTGTCACAAATTAGTGGGGTTAGAAAAGTTAGTTAGGTTGTAAAATCAAATTGTGTCATGACATCACCACCAATACAATGGTTATGAGACATGTTGTGCATATTTCAGTTGTTCGCTTTCATGATTAAGGATCTAAATCGCAATGACTGTCCTTGAAAGGCAGGTTTGGTCACCTTAAGAGTTCAAAAACTTGTTTTAAAATATAAAATACCGGAGATCCATTCATTCTTCCATCGAAATCGTTATGTACATCATTTGGATTCTATCGCTACTTCCAGGTTCCAATCACAGGGTCTTCACTCAATAAACCTCTAACATATCACGTGTGATCATAGAATATTAAACAATACCCTTAATTTGAGTACATAGTGGAAAATTCCTTTAAAAATAAAATTATTTAACCCCTTACGAATATAAACCCAATACACCTTCCCAATTTAAAAATCCCCTACTTTCACTATATATTGTAGGTATCCATTTTTTCATTAAAAATTTGTATACCCCTTTAAATTTTTCATTAAATTTGAGCTCCATTTTTTATACCTGCCAATATAAAAACCCTCTACCCCCTATATATCCCCCAGTATATTCTGTCATTTTTTCCTCATTATACATCCCCCAATATGAACCCACGTGCTATAGTATTGCTCCCTAGTGAAGCCCCCTTGGTTCCAATTCCTCATTTTCTTGGATGATTTTTCTTGCATGTTGTCCAATTTTCCCTTACCAGCAGAAGAAAACACTCACTAGTTCTTCTCCTACGGATTCATAGGATAGTTTTTTGGTTGATAATGGGGCCACTCATCATTTCTCTGAGTATAAGGAATTCATATCTAATTTGGTAGAGAGGGAGTCAAATTTGAAAATTATTCTTGGAGACAACTCCACTCGTCATGTTAAAGGCTTTGGGTTCATTAAATTTCATTTGGATTCTGGGGAATCTGTTTTGCTCCATGATGTCATGTATGTGTCAGGATTGAAGAAGAATTTGGTATCAATATCTACTTTGGAAGATAAGGGGTTTCCTTCATCAAGTGAAACGTTCTTACTTGGCTTGTTGGATAACCTATGAGAGGTTAATTCACATTGGGATCAAGACTTTAAGGAATCTACATAGTTACTGGAATACCACTTCTAGAATTAGTCCATGATACTAATCATCTAAGCAAGTTATGGCACCAAATATGGGCCCATTTACATTATATTTATCTTCTAAGAAATTGATCTCTGTTATTCCCAATATTCAAGCCCAACATGATGGAGTGTGTCTAGGTTGTGTCAGTGGAAAGAAGAAAAGGGGACCATTCCCCTCTAGCGAGAAAAAGACAAATGACATCCTCCATCATATGTGTTATGATTCTCATACATTATATTGGTGGTCATCTCTACTACATCACCTTCATTGATAATTTCTAAAGGAAGATGTGGATATATTATTTGAAGCACAATGATGAAGCCTTTGAAATGTTTGAGTTCAAAGCTTTGATTGAAAATGAAACAAGGGAGAAAATTAAGATATTCATGTATGACAATGGTGGAGAGTACGTTTTGAATGAGTTCATCATTTTTTTCAAAAATGAAGGTATCAAAAAGAGACAATTGTGCCTTATACTTCCAAAAAAAATGGAATAGTTGAAATAAAGAACAGTTCTATTGTAGAAGTTGCATGTGCCATGCTCCATGATCAAAAGTTGCCAAAGTTCCTTTAGGGAGAAGAAACTAATGTTGTTTTATATGTTCAAAATAGGGTGCCTCATCAAGCATTGGATAACAAGACCCCTAAAGAAGTGTTCATGGGTGTTAAGTCCAATTTTTTCCATCTTTGTATATTTGGGAAGGAAAAAAGAAACAAGTTGGAAGTGACGGGAAGAAAATGTACGTTTGTTGGATATTGTGAAAATTATAAAACTTTGCAAAATATATTCCTGGTCAAAGGAGGGTTGAAATTAGCAAGGATGTAACACTCAATGAAGATGCTTCCCTTGGGAACTAAAGGGACCTTCCTTGGCCTCCTCCTCCTAAGAAAAAGAATGATGATATGGATATTTTAGATGGTCCTTTCATGCCTGAATATGAGACTGACATTGTTGATGATCCCATGGAGCCCATGGAAACCTTAGATCATCCTCCATGTGATCCTCCTGCCATGATTAGACCCTTTTGGCTTCGTGAAACATTATCGGATGATGAGAGACGTGTTCCCATTTGAAGATAATTTATAGAAAGCAAGAATCCATGTAGATACCATGGATATGTTGTAGCCATGAGCATTATGATTCAAGTCGAGCCTACCACCTTTGAAGAAATCGTGAAATAACAAGTTTGGAAAGATGTTGTGGCCAAATAATATGAATCAATTATGAAGAATGATGTATGGGATGATATGTCGAGACTGAAGGGTAAATATGTGGTGACTTCAAAATGATTATTCAAGATCGAACATAGATTCGATGGAAGCATTGAGAAATACAACACAAGGAGTGTGGCCTGAGGATTCTCACAAAAGAGGGAGAAGATTATGAAAATATATTTGCACCTATGGCTTGATATACAACCATTCGTTCGATAGTTTCTCTTGTTGCGATTCAAGGATGGGCACTTCATCAGATGGACGTGCAGACAACATTCCTCCATGGAAATTTACAAGAAGAAGTGTACGTCGAGTATTCGTAGGGATTTGAAGTATAGGATTGAAATACACATGTTTTCAAGTTGAATAAGGCATTGTATGGTTTGAAGCAAGCCCCCAAACCATGGTACGCCCACATAGACAGTTATTTGGTGAAGTTGGGAATCACAAGAAGCAATGTCAATCCCAAGCTCTACTTCAAGGTAGCATAAGGTATGCCATTGATTTTGGTTTTATATTTTTGACAATCTATTATTGATAGGTAGTTAGCCCCTAATGATCAAGTGCAAGAGGGAGTTAGCCTTTGAATTTGAGATGAAAGACCTTGTACTCATTCACTAATTTATAGGCCTTGAGGAGTGGTAAAGGCCCAGTGAGATTTTCCTTTCACAAGGAAACTATGTTGTGAATTTTTTAGAGATATTTTGATTGATAGAATGCAAGTCCTTACCCACACCAAAGGAAATGAATTGCAAGAAGTTAGGTGGAGAAGTTGCAGGACCCGATTTAGCGAATCCATCTAAGTATATGCAATTGATTGGGGCTCTAATGTTCTTAGTGAACACCTATCCATACATATGCTATGCAGTGAAAATTTTGATTCAATTCGTGACCAAGCCTCTCCATGCACATTGGATTGCTTCCAAACACATTTTGAGATATTTGCATTGGACGATCACCCTTGGTCTAAGATATTCTTCTAGAGATGTTTGACTTCATGCATATACCAATGCTAACATGGTAGGAAACATTGTCGGCAGGAAGAGTACACATAGATATTGTTTTATCCTTGTATCTACCATGATATCTTGGATGAGCCGGAAGCATATTTATGTAGCATTGAGTACCATCTAGGTAGGGTAAATTGTCACTAGCATGGCTAGCTGCAAAACATTTTGGCTAAGGAAGCTCTTTGGAGAGTTATTTGAGCACGTCTTAGACACTACAGTGATATATTGCGACAACAAGAGTGAGATACTTCTAGAATAGAATCTCGTATTTCATGACAAATCCAAGCACATAAAGATTCAATATCATTACATTCGAGACATGGTGCAGAGAGGAGCCGTTATATTCCATCATATATTGACAGATGAACAGATTGCATATATTCTCACCAAGGTTTTGTCAAAAGGGTCGTTATTAGTCTTTAGAGAGAATCTTGGACCAGTGGATGTGACCCCTCCTGATAAGGGGAATCACTGATCGAGAATACTAAGACGACTCTTTTTCCCTACCTGAGCTCCCAAGGTGAGGAATAAGATGGAGGGCTCTTGGGGTTGAGGGATCTCTAAACAATAAGGTCATATATTTTTCTCCCCTATCTATCACCCATAGGGTCAGAGATGTTATATCCCCTATCTTGGTCTATGTAGAGTATGCCTGAGTTGGAATCATACCTACAAGCTTGACTTGTTAGGAATATCGCTTGTGCCTTGAAAGAGTTCTTGGAGGTATACGACCCAAGATAATTATGATGCAGGTGTTCTACCACATGAATCTTGAGGGTCATTGTTGGGAATATCATTGGGAAATAGGATGGGTTGAGATGTACTCCCCAATAACTCCTATTGCTCGATATGGGGTAGAATATTTTTTGATCCCCCATGAGATTTTAAATTGATATGTGCTCCATGATATAGTTTCAGGTTGAGATTTTCTCCCTCATATTGTTTTGAATTGAGATGTTCTCTATGACGTTATATAGGGTGATAGATAATTCTCCCCAATAATTATTGTTATTTAGATTCAAGAATTTTTCAGCAGATAGAGTTGAGTAGAGATAGGATATGATTTGATGACAAGATACACATGATTATTATATGATTCACTTGGAATTTCTCCCTAGATTAGAGGGAGTGTTAATTTTGAATATCATTAAGAAATTCCAACCATGGTATTAGATTCCTCTTTTTTAGAGGACCAATTTCGACTATTGAAGAACTCAATTTGGACAAGGGAAAGTGTAATTTTGAAGAAAATCCCACATGTGCACATTTTATCAGGTCAGCCCTAACAGGAAAATGGACACCCTTGGAAGCCTATAACTACAAGTGATCTCAAGTTCATTTGAACACCACCAATAATCTTCTTCTTCTCTTCTTCATTGATTGATTCGCACAACTCTAAGGTTGGGTCGAGAAATTTAGTTCATACAGCTCCAATATTACAGGGTCCGAAGCTCACATGTGTTCAAGGGTTTTGGGTCACAATCACAGGCTTGTCATTGGCATATTTTGGCTATAACCTCAGGATTTCAGGCTCAACAGTGTTGTTTAAAGGTATCAATCGCATGCATCCTTCTTCCTTTGTGTAGTTGAGTTTTAGGGCTGAATTTTTACATTTGACCACAACTGACCGCAGACGAGAAAAGTGGTATCTGATCTGAATATATGTTGGGAACATATTTCTGAATGTTTTTGGTTAAATTTTGTTGGATGATTTTGTATTGGGTGCATTGTACTCTCTATTGAACATTTTATGACAATCTAATAAGAAGAAAATTTTCAAATGGTTTTTCCCATAGTGGGTTTTTCCCTGGCCTTTAACCAAATATGGTGTCTCTTGTTGATGTGTTGATTGTCTCCTTTGACATTGCATTTATTATTTTATCTTCAATTACTATTTATGATTGGATAATTGAATTGGGATCAAATTAATTGAACCAACCTAGAGCAATGTGAATTTTAGCATAGACTATCCACCTGCTAATGCATGGTTTCCATATTACAACACTAGGTATCTTTTCCCTGTACACCACATGTCTAATTTTAGTGTTGTGTATAGCTATTAATTTGCATGGTTGTGAAATAATGAGTATGATTCTAAAATTTTGCATTAGAACAATGAATATTAGACACTGATGTTAAATAACCATGCCCCACAAGTCACATGCCAAAATCAAACAACAAACAACCATTATGAAAATCTTATGAGGGTGTTATGGCTTCTTAATTCTGATTTAGAATTCTAATGGTTAATATACTATTGGTTTAGGCAACCAATCTAGCATGTTGAATATTGTAACTCATTCTAGGTATTCCTTGTTTAAGTTCGGAGGATATATTATGTTGGAATAAGGAATTACTAAGAGGGGGGGTGAATCAATAATTGTGAGGCTCTTATAATTTTCAGAACAACTCTTTGTTTCTTTTCACTACTACTAGTTACTTGTGAGCGCATTCATAATATTATATAAATAAACAGCGAGATAATCCATTCACATGTATACACGATCCATCAAAGGAGAAGCACGCACATATTGAGACAGGTATTTTTACGTGGAAACCCAAATGGATAAAACCACCAAATTGTTTGTTGTTATGATGTAAATTAAGCATCTACTTAATTACATAAAAAAATTTATGAGCACCCACTCAGAGGAGGCCTCAACCCACTTCCAAGAGGCACAAACCTCTTACAAATGAAGGCCACTACATGCTCTAGCCACTATTATACTTCTCATAAAATTGTAAAATGGAAAAACATAGGCTAATTCATATACAAAAAACTATAAAATTGATCTATTGCGATAAAAGCTACTTCCCTTTAGCTTTGCAGTTCCTCGCTCAACTAGCTCTAGTCTTGGCCCTTTGTTGTTCTATAAACATAGTTAGCTCTCAAAACTTAACTCTCTTCTCCTCTCACACTCAACCTCCACAAAATTGCTACATTCACCACATTGTTGCAAGGAAATCATTTTTTATGTTCCTATACTGCTCGAATATTGATATTATCTTTGTTGTTTTGTACCTGATAATGTGCTTCATCATGGTACAATTTGTTTTTGTTTCATCAAAAATTACAAGCCACTGTAACTACATTAATATAAGAATGGGCCACATATGGATTTTCCATATTGTGAATTTAATATCAATCTTCCCTACACACTCAATGAGAACCTTTATTTATTTTAGCCTACGCATATCACTTGATTCCCCATTCCTCATAAATGCCCACAAAGCTCAGAAAGTACTTCAGATATGTCTCTTCTTTCTGCTTAACCTGCATCATTCCATCAAAGCTTATAAAATTACTGATATGGTGTCCAGAAGACATTCTTATTCATTTATTTCCTCATGGCGTGCAAGTAATTATCAGAGGAGGCTTGCTTCTGCTTAGTACAGACTTTATAGTTTCCATTAATCAAATGGCACCAACCCATTTGTGAATATTTACTTTCAGTTGTCAACTCATAGGTCCTTTAAAAAATTTCGATATAGATTTGGAGGTCTGCATGCCCTGGTGTCTGTAAATATTCCAAACTAACATTTCATAAGAGTTACGGGCTTCAGAGCTTGCGGGTACTGGTCCACTAGTGTGCACAATTGTAAGTGTGATGCCAACTCACTACATGCCCTTCAACATATGCCCGCAGTCCCTTTTTCCTTTGTTCATCGCCCAAATTACTTTAAACTCTTCCCATAGTGGATTTTCTTTATTAATAACCTGAATTCCCTTGGTCACGAAACCATGTGAAAACCACCACAAAAACTAGACTTGAGTGTGCCTTTCGTCAATTGATGGAATTGTTAACATCCACTAAAATCTTCGTCTCTTGGCACTGTTTACTCGAAACAACATTTAAATTGATTCTGGGTTTTCAACTTCTGGGAAATTTTTTTTATGGGTTATGTCAAATTATGGTATTTCAACTATTTTCCCTTACTAGCCCAACTCATTTCCATCCCATACCACATTTTAATAAATTCATGGGTTTCCAGGTTTTTGGGATTCCGAGCACTATTCCCGCTACCTCAAGTTGATGTCATCCAGTAATCCCTTTTTAAATAAACCTTTGGAGTTCCAAGCCTTTCGAGGTTTTGGGCCTTCCAAGATTCCCATTTCCTCGTCTTAATACAATCCTGTAACATTTTTAAATAAGCTTCCAGGCCTTCCAGGGTTCCAAGTATTGCTACTAAGGGCTTCAAATTCCTTACTTTGACTCATCAAAAATTATGATCCAGAGGCCCATTTGTAGGATTCCACATACTGCTAGAAATATATGTCCAGGAACTTTCCAACTATGCCACTTTTAGGAGAAACTGAGTTGCTATCTTGATACATAATCTACTCCAAAGTTTGAGACTCCCCATCCATCATAGTCATATTTTTATGGCTTTTCCTCTAAGCATGATACTATGATGATTATCTATAGAATATTGCAGCAACCATGGGACTCCCCTTGAACAACATTCTCATTAATGCCAACATTTGTAGCTTATATCTTTAATGCTAGTCTATTTTACATCAATCACAGCACATCAAGTGCCACCAACCGTTCAAATAATGCCAATTGTGCAACAATCTCCCCCTTTAGCATTGATGGCAACAAACTAAGCTCCCCTTGAAACTATACATGGTTTTCTTCATTCATTCCTATCCTTGGCACTAGTAATCTTATCCATATTTATCATCAATGGAAAAGGATCCTTCTAAGGTCCCCCCTGAAACATTGTGTCCTACTCTTCAATTTATCCTTCAAGTTGAGCAGACGTCAACACTCATTGTAATTGAGTCATTTAGGAGGAGGAATCACAAATCCTATCTATTGTTTGATATACACAAACGACTCTCTTTCAAGTGGCTTAGTAAATATGTCTGCAAGCTATTTTTTAGTGGCCACATACTCCAGACGAACAACGCTAGCAGCAACTTGTTCTCTTAAGAACTGAAACTTGATAGGAATGTGCTTTTTCTTTGAGTGCATGACAGGATTCTTAGAGATGTTAATAGCACTAGTGTTTTCACACATGATTGGAATTGGATATGTCAACTCTACCTTCATTTCCTTCAAGATCTACTTCATCAAGAGAATTTGTGAGCAACAAGTGGTAGTTGCAATATACTCTGCTTTATCAGTTGATAAAGAAATGGAGTCTTGTTTCTTGCTAACCCAAGACACTAAGAAGTTTCCCAAAAACAATGTTGCACCAGAGGTGCTCTTCGTATCATCAATATTTCCTGCCCAATCAACATTAATGTAGGCCTTTAATACTTTCATATAAAATCTCTTCTCCTAGCATACCACAGCCCATAGTTTGTTATGCCTTGCTGATATTTAAAAATCCGTTTGACAGCAAGGACATGACTTTCACAAGGGCGGGCTTGAAATCTGGCTACCAGGCCAACCACTTGCATGATATCTGGTTTATATGTTGTGAGATATATCAATCTTCTTATCAGTGATAGTTATACAGTATAGTTAACCAACAGTGTCTCACCTTCTTTGTATAACCATGAGGGTGCTAACCAGCTTGCAATCTTCTAATCCAAATTCTTTAGAGTTACTTGTAAGCATTTGGATTTGGAGATAAATGCCCCATATTTTTATTTATAAATTTGAAATCCTAAGAAAAAGGAAAGTTCTCTTATCATGGTCATCTCAAACTTTGTTTGCATACAATTTTCAAATCGATGTCCCAACTGCTCCATATCACTACCAAATATTATGTCATCGACGTAAACTACCACAATTAGTAGGTGGTAATCTTTAGATTTTATATAAAATTTGTTGTCTACGGTGCGCCTCTTAAAGCGTTGTTGTTGAAAGTATCTATCCAGTCTTGCATACTAGACTTTATTGGCTATTTGAGTCCATATAAGGCCTTCTTTAGTTTGCACACAAACCCTTCATTTTCGATGAGCATGAACCCCTCTAACTATTCAATATAAAATTCTTCTTCCATATCTCCATTGAGAAATGTTGAATTCACATCCATCTCATACACCTTGATGTTTTTATGACTAGTAAAAGCAAGAAACTTTTTGATAGCTTCTATTCTTGCTACAAGTGCAAAGGTTTCTTCGAAATATACTTCCTCTATTTGGGCATATGCTTTGTAGACTAAGAAATCCTTTTTCCTAACCACTTGGCCTTTCTCATTTAGCTTATTTTTAAAGACCCAATTGGTGGCTATGACATTTTTCTCTTTGAATCATGGAACAAGCTTCCAAGTTTCATTCTTCTCGAATTGATCCAGCTCTTCATTCATTGCATTTATCCAAGATTTATTCTCACTTTCTTAACTGAGATTCTTGGGCTCAATCTAAGATAGCAGAGATAGGTTTTCATAGCTTGGGCTACCAAGGAACCTTCTCCTAGCTCTAACCCCAAGTCTTTGATCACCAGTAATTTGACTATCTGGATTTTGTTTCTGTACATAAGTTTGAGGGAGTTTTGGACCTTGGTGTTGTACTTGTTTCTTCATCTTCATCATTTTCCTATGTTTCTGCTTAATCAAAATTTAAGGTGATTGATCTTTATTCTCCATATGAGTTCATGTCTCTTTTGGAAGACTTGGATTTTGGCTTTACTTCATCCACTACTATATGAATGTGGTCCTCAACTCTCTATGTTCTTTTGTTGTAGCACCTATATCCTTTACTTCAGACTAAGTACATGAGAAATATACCCTCGCCAACACGAGAATCAAATTTTCTAGTATTTTTATCATTATTCTTGATAAAAAAATTTCTCCCAAACACATTGTAGTGTTTTACTGACGCATGTATCACCTTCCACAACTCATAGGGAGTTTTATCACTGTTAGGCCTAATTTATGTTCTATTTTGTAGGTATAAAGTTGCTTGTGTTGCTTCTCCCCAAAAGGTGTGAGATACATATGCTTCATCCAAAATATCTATGGATATCTCTTGTATTGTTTTGTTATTTCTCTCAGCTACTCCAAATTTTTGTGGAGTTATGTCCACATAATATTTCCTCCTTATGCCATGCTCTTCACTAAATTCTTCAAACTCTCTTGAAATGTATTATCCTCCTTTGTATGATCTTAAACATTTGATCTTTAGATCTTTATCACTTTCTACCTCAGCTTTAAATGTCTTAAAATGTTTCAGCACTTCTTATTTCTCTTTTAAGAGCATGATCCATGTGTCTCTAGTAAAATCATCAATAAGAAATATAAAATACCTCTCTCCTCTGGGGATTTTTGTCTTGGTTGGGTCATATATATCTATGTGAATTAGCTCCAACAGTCTAGATGAAGAGAATTCCTTTGTCTTGAAATGAGTCCTAGTATGCTTACCAAATTGACAAGACTTGCAGATTGAATTATCAAGCTTTGACAATCTTAACAAACCTCTTACAGCTCATATCTTGCTAAATTTTATCAGACTATCAAAATTCATATGACCAAGCCTCCTATGCCATATCCAAGTTTCATTTGTCTTGCTCAAATAGTATCTTACTCTGGAATCATCAAACACATGTACAATATTGTGAGTTTTGGCTGACTTTCACACCAAATTTCCATTCTTTTCATGTTGTATCTCACAATATTTAGATTGAAAGGTCACATTATAGGCATTATCACCAATCTAGCTCACACTAAGCAATTTTTTCTTGAGGCCTTATACATATAGTACATTTTGAGCTTTAGTCTTTTCATTAAGACTGGCTCTGCCCTTGCCCTTAATTTTTTTTGGATCATTGTTTTCGAATGTGACATTGTTCCCCTTATCCTTTTCATTCATATATAGGAATTTACTTTTATCTGTGATCATATGCTTGGAAAAACCAATATCCACTTACCATTTTTTCATGATCATGTTCTAACAAAGCAAGTCCACATTCCATGTTCTTTCCATAATTTCATTTCCAATTCTTCTTAACCTTTTGAAAATTTGGTTGCCAAGCATTTTTGGATTTAGATGAATACTCAAATATATTCTTGCACTCACTTTCCTTCTGCCCAAAATTATCACATTTAAAACTCTCAACATCATCCATCAAGGGAGAGAAGGGATTTATATTTATGGGAGGAGAGTTTTTAGTTCTATAATTTTGATACTTATTGTATATGAAATTTCCATATCTTTCAACTTTGACCTTTCTACAATCAATAGCTTTATGTCCATATATCTGACACATATAGTAATGACCATAAAATAAATTAGAGTACCTTAGGTTTGGAACTTCATGAGATTGTAGATGAAGGTACCTTTGTTGTCTTGTTGATTGATTCATTCTCCATTGGTATGACTCCTTTGAGAATTTGGAATTATTATTCCAATTATGAGCTCTTATCTTGCTTGTTGCCTTTCTATCTTCATCGATTTGTTCTTGATGCACCTTTTCATAGATCTGAGGTTCCTAAAATCATGTGGCCCTGATGTTCATCTTCCTCGTAAAATATTCCTATGGTCTAGAAAATCCCAGACTTGTTTTGTTTTCTGGAGACCTTTGACTGTTCAAAATATGATCTAGATTTCTTATCCCTTCTGCAAATTTTTCATTTACACCCTTCTCGGTCTCCAGTCTCTCAGTATCCATTCTCATAGAGACAAGTTTTTACTCGAGACTCTGACAATTTTCTTCCCGTTCATGGATTAAATCAATAATAACTTCTTCTTTTCGTTAAGCTTATTAAAATTTGACTTTCAGAAACAAAACTTATTCTTTGCATGTATCTGAGATCATCTCCTTCTTTAATTTGAAAATCTCCCACTTTAGATGCCTGTTATCTTCTTCTAGTTTCTCACATGTTTTTTGTTTATCTTCTAGTTGAAGAGCTAAGTTGTTTTTAATTTTAATGGCTTCTTCAAGTTTTTATTTTTGATAAGAAAATTCCTCATTGTTTGAATTATACATACCTTTTTTAGCAAGTTGCATTTTTTCTTTTAGTTGTTTGTTATTTTTTCTAGCCTTTTTTAACTCATCAAGAGCACTTATGAGTTCTCCATCAAAATCCACTACTCCTACTTCTTATTCTTCTTCTTCTTCAGAGTCTGTAATATTTTTTTTCTTCGAGTATGCTCCAAATTCCATGAGTAAAAACTCATTTTACTCATACTCGGAGGAATTTTCTCTATCTGACTTTGGTGTTGAACTATCCTCTTTGGAGAAGATCCCCTTCTTCTTAAAGTGCCTCTTCCTTTGATGTTTTTGAGCTTTGCCTCTGAACTTCTAATCATATTCCTTTTTTGTCCTTTCTTTGTAAGGGAATTTGGATGAAAATTTTCCAACTCTTCCATTGTCATAGAATTTGAAGGGCAGCTTCCCTTTATACCTTCCTAAGCCACGCTCTAGTTTATTTGAAAAGTGAGCTCCTTATAAGATTTGCAGCTAGAGAAATATTGATGGTATTTGTGTTCCTTCGTCTTCTTAGACACCTTGAAAAATGCTTCCTTTAGTTCAAACTTCTCTTTTCCTACTCTCATCTCATAGGATGTGAGAGTAACAAATAACTGGTCCATTATGAGACTCTCTAGATCAGACATCTCTTCAATGGTAGATATTTTGGAATTAAATATCATAGGAAAAGATATTAATACATTATGAACAATTATATCTTCTTTGATAGGTTCACCAAGTCCTCTAATCATATTGGTTACTTCATCAAATCTGAGGAATTATTCTACAATGCTTTCTTCTTCACTCATTTTTAAGCTTTCAAACCTCATTCTGAAGGTTTGAAGTTTTCCTTGTTTAACTTTGTCATGTCCTTCATGACTCTGATTGAGCTTGATCCACACTTCCTTAGTAGACTTACAGTGCATAAAATTTACAAGTTTAGATTGACTAAGGGCAAAGAGAATGGTATTCTTGGCTTCAGAATTATTTCCATACACCCTTTTATTATCTGCATCTATGGGAGGTATATCAGGAACATCATAATCTATCATCATTGAGCTCCAAACATCTACCCCTAGAGACATAAGATAGGCTTCCATCCTAACTTTCGAAAGAGCATAGTTTTCCCCATAAAAGGATAGTATATTGCTTGAGTAAGAATCTTGAATTTCTTGCCTAGACATGATTCCTTTTGGATCTACCTTCCAGTGGTTAAATTTTTCCTCAAGGTACTTGGCTCTGATACCAATTGTTGGAATAAGGAATTACTGAGAGGGGGGGTGAATCAGTAATTTTGAGGTTCTTAGAATTTTAAGAACTAATATTTATTTCTTTTCACTATTTCCAGATACTTATGGGTGCATTCATAATACTATATGAACAAACATCAAGATAATCCATTCACATGTACACACAATCCATCAAATGAGCAGCACACACATATTGACACAAGTTTTATTACGTGGAAACCCAAAGGGATAAAACCACCAATTTGTATGTTGTTATGATGGAAATTAAGCACCTACTTAATTACATCAATTTTTTTGTGAGCACCCACTCACAGGAGGCCCCAATCCCCTTTAGATAGCAAGCAACTACTTGCCAAGAGGCACCAACCTCTTATGAATGCAGGCAACTACCTGCTCTAGGCATTGTTCTACTTTTCATACAATTTTCAAACTTAAAAATAGAGGCTAAAACATATACAGTGACCTATAAAATTGATCTACTGTAATATGAACTACTTACCTTCATCTCTATAGCTCCTTTGATCAACTAGTTCTAGTCTCAGCCCTCTTCTCTTCTGTGAACATAGTTAGCTCTTGTCACTTGACTCTTTTCTCCTCACACACTCAATCTCCACACAATTGCTACATTCACCACACTGCTCCAAGGAAATCATGTTTTTTGTTCCCCTACAGCTCAAATATTGATTTTATCTTTGTTTTTTTGTACCTCACAATGTGCTTCAACATGGTACTATATGTTTTCATTCCATCAAAAAAATTAGGCCATTGAAATTATATTAAATACAAGAATGGGCCACCTGTGGATTTTCCATACTACAAATTTAATCTCAAAATTTCTTGCACACTCAATGAGAACCTTTATTGATTCCAACCTACACAGATCACTTTGTTCTTCATTCCTCATAAATTCCCACATAACTTAGAAAGCACTTAATATATGTTTCTTCTTTCTGCTTCAACTGCAGCATGCCATCAAAGCTCCTAAACTTACAGATATGGTGTCTTGGATCCATTTTTCTTAATTATCAGAGGAGGCTTGCTTTAGCTTGGGACAAAATTTACAGTCACCATTAATTAAATGGCACCAACTTATCTATGCACATTTACTTTCAACTGCTGACTCATATGTCCTTTAAACAATGTCACTATAGAATTGGAGGCTTGGATGCCTTGGTGCCTATAGCTTATCTAAAATAATATTTCATAAGAGTTACAGGCCTCCGGGTAGTGGCCCACATGTGCACAACTATTAGTGCACTACCGACTCATTTCACGCCCTTCAACATATGCCTATTGTTACTGTCCTATATTATAGTAGTAAAAAAACAAGTTTAGTATTTTAAAATTATTTTGGTAAAGGTGTAAAATTTTGGTTATGATATCTTAGATATCAATCTATTAGCCTTTGTAAGTAATGTAAGATGTGACCATTGATGTAATTATGTCAGAGTGTGTGAAAGATGATGTAAAGATAGTTTATGATTCCCTAAAGGTTGAGTTAAGTGAGACTAGGGTCGATGTCTCATACAAGATCGTGAGTGAGGTCATAGCGAGTCTTGTCTTCTCATCATTGTCACAAATTAGTGGGTTTAGAATAGTTAGTTAGGTTTTCAAATCAAATTTTGTCATGACATCACCACCAGTACAATGGTTATGAGACATGTTGCACATCTTTCAGTTGTTCACTTTCATGATTAAGGCTCCAAATCGCAATGATTGTCCTTGAAAGGCGCGTTTGGTCACCTTGGGAGTTAAAAAACTTGTTTTAACATCTAAAATACCAAAGATCCATTCTTTCTTCTATTGAAACCATTATGTACATCGTTTGGATTCTATCGCTACTTCCAGGTTCCAATCACAGGGTCTTCACTCAATAAACCTCTAACATATCATGTGTGATCATAGCATATTAAACAATACCCTTAATTTGAGTACATAGTGGAAAATTCCTTTAAAAATAAAATTATTTAACCCCCTACCAATATAAACCAAATACACCTTCCTAATTTAAAAAGCCCCTACGTTCACAATATATTGTAGGTATCCATTTTTTCATTAACATTTTTTACTCCCCTTTAAATTTTTCATTAACTTTGAGCTCCATTTTTTATACCTGCCAATATAAAAACCCTCTACCCCCTTTATATCCCCCAATATATTATGTCATTTTTTCCTCGTTATATATCCCCCAATATGAACCCACGTGCTATAGTATTTCTCCTGCAGTGAAGCCCCCATGGTTCCAATTCCTCATTTTCTTGGATGATTTTTCTTGCATGTTGTCCAATTTTCCCTTACCAGTAGAAGAAAACACTCATATGACCTTGCAAACTTCAAACTCATAGCTTGCTGTGTTTTCTTTGTTGTCCCTGAAAATTACGATGTGTTTTTACAAAGTCAATTTTTTTTCTCATTTGGCTTGTGTAAAATGTTCAAAACTTTGCTTGCCAGCTATATCATGGAGTCTTACAATTATATATTAATGGTATGGAGTTTCAACAAACTTGTGTTGTTACTCTAAACCATCAAGAAGTTTGTTTTCCTCATGTGTTGTGCTTTCTCACTGCGCTTGTGTATTTGAATTTCCACTATAGGTAATAATAATTAGTTGCTACATGTCGGTCTCAAAATTGAGTTTTTCTTTATGAATCTATTAACATAGGGAATTTCATTCCAAATTTTCCATAAAGATCTCATATAAAGCCCTAATTCCTTAATTTCTACACTATTGTTGCGCTAGTTGTCAAACACTGACATTACATTAAAAAACACTAGAATTCATCTTTGTATTGAACCATGACAACTCCAGACAAAAAAGAAGCATAAATAAGGAGACATAGTCAGGTTTGAGCTTCAAAAACTTGACTTGATAAACTCATATCCAGTAATTAGGGTTGCATTTTAACAAACCGGTTGCATTAGGTTTTGTGAGAAAATTCAGGTTTATAGTATTCAGCTGACCAAGGAATTTTCATTGACCTTCACTAAGTTAGATGTTAGGATTGGAGAGTTTAATTTTCGAGTGTCAAATGTTACCATTTCAGCAACTACATAAATCCCTCTACAAGGAGAATAGTGGTTCAATGGCATGCCTCTAGACATAGTCAACTACAAAGATTTCCTAAAGCCAAAATACATAAGAAAATATTATGGAGCTATTATGCCAAGGGATTATTTTCTTGAACCTTATAGCAATATTCTTTGGGTCATCCAAAGATACTTCACTAGTGAAGGCAGATTTGGAAGAGTTTATAAGTATCATATCATATTGTTCATGCATTTCATAGGTCAAATCCATCTGAATCTTCCTTTCTCTTTGTTTAGAAGCATTAGTAAAATGGCAGATAAAGTTCAAGGAAAAAATACTCAAGTAGAGCCCAGTCTATTTCATTTATCTTTGACTAAATTATTATTGGTAGAAGAACTAAGGAAAATAAATCAATCATGGAAATCATTCTTACATTCATCAAAGTTGGTAGTTGAGTTACCAACTATCCCTTGGAGTAAAAATGATACACCCTCATCTATGGCAAGATATGTTCAATCACCAGTTGAGAGCTCACTAAAAATACCATCTGCTTCAGTTGATCCATGAGAAAATAAAAAAGGTAAGAAGCTTCACTTTTCTCCTAAGGTAGTGAAAATTCCCATGAAGACACACACTAGAGCTGCTGCAAAGAAATTGACTTTTGAACAAATTACTAAGCATCCAATTGAATTTGTAGATACCATACAAGAGGATGTTCTTCCAAATGATAAGGATAAGGAAATCTTAGAACTGCAAGAACAACTTAAGAAGGCTCACTTGGTCATTTCCCAGATACAACATGACAATAGGGAGTTGAAGAAGACTACTTTAGAGAAGACACCCAAGGTTGATGAAATAGAACCAGTGATGAAGACAACTCCACCCATCATTAAATATAAAGGTAAATAGAAGGTAGAAACATAGAATATTCAAGAGTTAGAGGCCTCATCAGTAAATATTCTTGTAACTAGGTCCTCAGCCAAGAAATTGCAACTACCCAAAGAAGAATCAAGGAAATAAGGAAAGAAGGATGAGTTAAATTAAGGGAAACATATTTTTCATAGCTTGAGGAAGCAGTTGAAAAAGGCTCAAAATGAAATCACTAGACTTAGAAAGCAGGATGAAAGGGCCAAAAATAAAATACATGACCATTTGAACATTTGTAAGACAACATTGTTAAATGTTAAGTACATGTTGAAAATAACTTTTCCCTTACACAGACAGCTCAAGAACATCTCCAGACAAAACCTAACCTTGAGGAAGTGTAGAAATTATACAAACATGTGTATATCAATGGATTCAATCTGATATAACAATGTACTAAAGCTAGATACTGAATCACTTCTACAAATCAATTGCAGAAATTAAACACAATCACCAATCACATGAAACCAAGAAAGCATCAAATCAAAACACAACACAAATAATTTCTTGGGGAAAGCTTGTTGCTCAAAACCCCTCTATCTTATATTTTTTATTAACCATGGAAACATGAAAAAATTAGAATGCACTCTTCTCACAAGAGTCTCCTGCACTCTGCTAACTGTCTCACACTGTCCTGGACAAAACTGACCAACACTTATCCAATTCTCAGCCTCTAAACAGCCTGCCTTGCTTGTGCAATTCCTGATGAATGCAATCCCTATTCTTTAGTAATTTTGGCCTTCCTAAACTACACAAGGATCATGGGCAATCCAATGGATGTCTTGTCGCATGCAAGAAACCTGCTAATAAAACAATTGATAGTTAACCACCCTTTCACCTTTGTCTCAACTAGGTCTCCACTATAACTGACATGCATGCAGCTAATAATAGTAAAACATCAATTTCATGGCAGATCAATGCTTGTGAATTAAATATTATTTAATTCACTTGATCTCTCACTAGTGCAACAAACAGTTACAACTAGTTCAACTGACTCTAACTCGCCTAAATGAGTTAACTAATTACACATGCATTAAACTAATGCAGCAACTGCAATTCAAACTCCATAACTAATAGAATTACTTTGCATGCCTTACCAACCACCCTCAACTCTAAATTCATGAGCTAACTGAGTTTATCACATTTATTTTAATATTACAAGTGATTATGAGATAAGATTACATCTTATTGCCCATTTTAATTAAGGGAAAATTAAAATAGACACTTCACCAAATTTCGTACACACTAGTGTAGGCACTGCAATTTATTGTTGGACTTCAACACTCCCTCTCAACAAGAAAGGTATTATCTGCCACCTTGATCCTGCATCTCTGGTATTCGAATTTGCTCCTGATGATCGCCTTCGTCAGAATATATGCATCCTGATCTTCCGTGGGAATGTACTGAAGTAACATAATGCGCCTCTGAACACAATCTCTAAGATTGTGGTACCAGATTTCTATGTGCTTGGACCTATCATGAAACATAGGATTAACTGAGAGTTTAATGAAACTCTAGTTATCACAGTGTATCGTTGTCGGATTCATCTGAGAACCAAACAAACAAACCATGATATTTCTCATCCAGATGGCCTCACATGCAGCTTGACTTGTTACCATGTACTCTACCTCCACTGAACTAAGTGTCATAGATCGCTGCTTCCTACTGTACCAAGAAACTTTTGTCAATCCTATGTTGAAGATCCCTCCTAATATGCTCTTTCTGTCTGATGGATTGCCTACCCAATATTCATCTGTGAAGCCTTGAAGCTTCACTCCCTCAGTCCATTTGCACCATAATCCATACTCTGTAGTGCCCCTGAGATATCTCAAGACATTCTTCCCCATCTTCCAAAAGAGCTTGGTCGGCTTAGCCATAGCTTAACTCAGCTAGCTAACTGCATACCAAATGTTTGGTCTGGTTTTCACCAAGTACATCAATCAACCTACTAGGTTCCTGTAGATAGTAGCATCCACTACATATCCAGAAGTAGCATCCTATTTCCTCCAATTTCTTGGAAGAGGAGTTTCCATGGGTTTATAGCTTTCCATGTGAAACTTACCCAGTATATCTTTGGCATACTCACCTTGAGAAACAAATATTTCACCATCACACTGCCATATTTCCAAACCAAGGAAATAGTGAAGGAGTCCCATGTCCTTCATTCCGAACTCCCTTGCAAAATACTCCTTGCATGAATGTATCAGTTGCTCTTCACCTGTCAAAATTAGATCATAAACATAAAGTACGATAATCAAGAGCTTACCATCAACCACAATCTAGTACAGGTTTGCATCAGCTTCACTTTTGGTGAAGCCCAACCCGGTGAAATAGTTGTCAGTCCGAGTATACCAAGCACGAGGTTCTTTCTTTAGCCCATACAATGCTCTCTTGAGTCGACACACATGTGACTCACTGTTAAAGCCTTCTTGAAACCTTCTGGCTACTCTATGTACACTTCTTCCTCAATAACTCCATTGAGAAACGTAGTTTTCACATCCATCTGATGAATGTGCCACCCCATCTGCGCTGAGAGTGCAAAGATATATCTAATGGAAGAGTACCTCGTGACTGGTGCAAAAGTATCATCATAGTCGATCCCCTCAACTTGTGAGAATCCCTAGGCCACAAATATGGCCTTGTACTTCTCCACACTCCCATCAGTAGCTTGCTTCACAATATATATCCATCTAGATCCAACCATTGATTTTCCGACCGGTCTCGGGACAATTTCCCATGCACTGTTCTTGACAATGGAGTCATACTTCTCTACCATAACATCAACCCAAATTGGTTGTTGCACTGCCTCCTAAAAGGAGTATGGTTCTGTCACAAAACACTTTCTCATAAGAGCCATGTATCCAGTAAACCTATCTGGATATTGTCTCTGTCTGCGTAGTGAAGTAGGGGCTCCTACATTCTATGTTGCATCAAGTCTCAATCTATCAGCTTCCGTGGTGCGCCTTCTACCATTTCTGGTGAATGGCTCTACATGAGTGTTTTCTGCCACTCCATGATCCTCCGCATGTGGCTGCTCCACATCTTGAGGTTCATTCTTTGGAACCAAGAGTCCAAGAGTTCCTCCTCTGCATGAAAATGCAGCTCCCTCTCAAGGGACAATCACATGGCTTTCTCCTCATAAAATTTTATATCTTGTCGCACAACAGTTATTCTACCATTTGGAAAATACACCTGATAGTTGTGGGGAGTTTGAATGTACCCCACAAATACCCAATCTCAGATGTTGGTTCCAGCTTCTTCCTGTCATATTTGGTCACATGCACATAAACAGATGAGCCAAAAATCTTAAAATGTGAAACATCAAGTTTCTTACCAGTAAAAGCCTCTTTTGGTGTACTCATGCCAAGTATCCTATGAGGACAACGGTTTTGCACAAATACCATTGTGTTTCATGCCTCCGCCCATAGATGCAATGGTAGGCCCTGATCATGCAACATCGCTCGTGCTGCACCCACAATTGTTCTATTTTTTATTTTTGTGACCCCATTCTACTGTGGGTTATGAGGCGCAATCGTTTCTCTCTGAATTCCTTTTTTCTGCAGAATTTCCTGAATTCATTGGAGATGTACTCACGACCATTGTTGCTCCTAAGAGCCTTCACATGCCTCCTCGTGTGTTTCTCCACCAGTGCTTTGAACTCAAGAAACTTTGAGAATTTCTTATCTTTCTTCTGCATGAAGTATATCCATCACTTTCGAGAAAATTCATCAACAAATATCACATAGTAATTACGCTTTGTTGTCGGAGCAGTAGAGAATGGTCCACACACGTCTGAGTGAACTCTCTCAAGGATTTCTAAAGCTTGGTTCTCCTTCTCGTGAAAAGTGGCCTTTTTATACTTATAGTGCATCCCTTGCATGTGTCTAACTACACAAGTGTACCCTTGGGAAGACCCATAGAAATATGTTGCATGACCTTCAAGGCTCTGTGGTGAAGATTGCCCAATCTCATGTGCCATAACTCACCCTCATCCCGGCTCACCACTTTGTCTTCCTTACCCTTCAAATCTACGCAGCCATCTACATCAAGTTTATAGATATTCTTAACTTGAATCTCAATATTCTTGGCTTTTCCTATTGTTTTTTGTCGTAGGAAAGATTTTCCTTTACTAAAAACAACATCATAGCCTCTATCCTCCAACATTGCAACTGAGACTAAATTTTTCTTCAAGCCTGGTACATGCATTACATCTTTTAATTGAAAGGGTTTACCTTACTGTCTCTGGAAGGTAATGGTACCAATCCGGTAGCACTGAAACGCCCTTCATCACCCATTTCGATATGCATCTGGAGGTCCTTCTCCTCCAAGATACTGAAAATTTATTTGTCTCTCGTCATGTGAAAGGAAGCACCACTATCCAAGTACCACGCCGATCCCATTGCACTTGAAACCATACATGCAATGAGTGAGAAGTCAAACTAAAATTGTGAGGCCAAAGCCTCACCAGCTGCAGATCCTGAAGCCTTTTTGTTCTTCTTCTTTTGTGGACAATTAGTGGCATAATTTCCATGCTCGTGACAATGAAAACACTTCACTTTGGACATGTCGCGCTTCTTGCATCTTTACCGGACTTAGATTTGGAATGGAATTTCTTTCCTTTCCCCTTCTTCGCCTTGGCATCCAAAGCACAATCTTCTTCATCTTAATTCTTAGATGAAGATCCATCTCTGGTATTCCTCCTGAATTATTCTTGCACCAAATCTGACCAAAGTCGTTCCCTCTCGCAGTTTTTCCCTTCCATTGACAGAGTCGTGATAGCTATGCCAACTCTTGGGAAGTCCTAAAAGAGCTAGGCTCGCCAAATCATCATCAGCGACAGTAATGTTGACACTCCCAAGCTCATCCCGACATTGGAAAAACCTCGTTAAATATTTCGACATGGTTTCGCCTTTCTCCATTTTGATCTTCTTCAGTTTATCCTTCAGTGCCAATTTTCTATGGTCATTGCTGCTCTGAAATAGATCTGTCAAAGCTTTCCACATTGCATATGGTGTCGCTTTTCCATGGGGACTTGAGATAATGTGGTCTCGTACTCCCTCCAATAAGACCCTCCTCGCCTTTGCAACCTTCTTTTGCCAAGCATCAATTTTTGCAACATCTGTTACAACGGGTTTGGGAAAATCATTGTCAATGAATTCTTTCAACCCATTGTCCTCCAGTACTGCCTCCATCATGTCTTGCCAAGAAATATAGTTAGAGTTTCCCTCAAGTGCATACTCCAATTTCAAGCCATTGAAATCCATTTCGACCCTAAATCACCTGTAGCACCAAGAAAGTATTCGGCAAATTCAAATTCTATTCAATCACAAACTTAGCTTCTCCTCCACTATAGTGATTTCATGTGCTCTAATACCATGTAGAACTTATACAAACATGTGTATATCAATGGATTCAATATGATCTAACAATGTACTAAATCTAGATATTGAATCACTTATACAAATCAATTGCGGTAATTAAACACAATCGCCAATCACATGAAGCAAAGAAAGAATCAAATCAAACCACAACACAGATAATTTCCTGGGGAAAGCTTGCTACTCAAAGCCCCTCTATCTTCTATTGTATATTAACCATGGAATCATGAAACAATTACAAAGCACTCTTCTCACAAGAGTCTCTTTCACTTTGCTAACTGTCTCACATTGTCCTGGACAAAATTGACCAACACTTAGCCAATTCTTAGCCTCTAAACAGTCTGCCTTGATTGCGCAACTCCTGATGAATGCAATCCCTATTCTTTAGGAATTTTGGCCTTCCAGAACTGTGCAAGGATCATGGGAAATCCAATGGATGTCTGGTTGCATGCAAACAAACTACTAATCACACAACTGATAGTTAACCTCCCTTTCACCTTTGTCTCAACTGGGTCTCAACTGGAACTGACATGCACGTAGCTAATAATAGTAAATTATCAGTTGCATGGAAGATCACTAATTATGAATTAAATAATATTTAATTCACTTGACCTCTCACTAGTGCAACAAACAGTTACAACTAGTTCAACTGACTCTAACTCACCTAACTGAGTTAATTGATTACACATGCATTAAACTAATGCACCAACTGCAATTCGAACTCCATAACTAATAGAATTACTCTGCATGCCTCACTAACCACCCTCAACTCGAAATTCATGAGCTAACTGAGTTTATCACACTCATTTAACTATTACAAGTGATTATGAGATAAGATTACATTTTATTGTCCATTTTAATTAAGGGAAAATTAAAATAGACACTACACCAAATTTATCACACACTAGTGTAGGTGCTGTTGGGACCTATTGGTCCCACACTAGTGTAGGTGCTGAAATTTCTTGTTGGACTTCAACAGGAAGGATATAAGGGTTGCTAAATAACAATTTCAGGAGGCATTGTGGGAAATCATAGAGAAATACATAGGAAAGCTTGATATGTTGGCTGAAGCATCCAAATTTTGAGCTTTGAAGAGGTAATGAAAGCGGTTTTGTTTTTTCCCTTTTCCCAAAGTATACTAGTTGAATGGAGTTGGGTAAGTAGGTTGAGAAGTTTATATTCTGCATGAATTCATTTTGGGAGCACAATCAGTCATATTTCTCAAGCTTATGAAACTTTTTACAAAGGGAGCAGTTCACACAATAATACTTCACTTTTGACAAGGCATTAGGGTTTGATGGAAATGGGAAGTTTTGACATATTTTTTTGTGAGTGGGAACTTTAAAAGGGCCTATAAGAATGTCAGCATCGTCAGCAAGTTGTTTTTTTTATTCACAAACCCCAGAATTAGTCAAATTTGTGAAGGTAATATTTCGTTGCTCTTTTACTGTAGGTTGTTTTTTTAAAGGATGGAAGGTTTGTTGAATGAAAAAAGGATTTTCAAGGGGAATTTTATGATGTCCAAGTTATTTTCTACATGCATGACTCATTCAGAGGCTCATAAAGTGGTCAAAAATAGTCAAACCATAAACTCGTTGCGCTTCTGTTGTTTGATTCTGCTAAAGTAGGCGTTGCGCTTCCACATTGTCAACACTTTGACCGAAAATTTTGTATCTAAATGTCATGTAATTGATTTTTTATGGTCATGGTAAATTTCAGTAATGTTTTTAGGAGATTAGAAACTTTTATTAGGCATTGTATTCAATGTAATTTGTTTGAGAAATCCTTAGTCAAAATAGTTTCCTAGTTTCTAGAGAGTGGTTCTATATTCATTGTTGAAGGCATAAAATGAAATATTTTTGGGGATTTTGGTTCCTAAATGAAGGAAAAACTTGTTTTTTATCTATTTATGATGTAATTTTCATGAAGTTAAGGATTGGTCATAGTTAGAAGAAGTAACATTGTGCATTGTAATTTTCTAATATTTTTTCAGTGAATGAAGAAGACTGAGGTCTGATTTTACAGGGATTCATGTGTCAATTTCTAAAGGTGATGTGCTCTCTTGTCTTGTAAGTTTTATCTCTTGTTATAATTATGTTTGAATGTATGTCTTCATGTTTGGTTAAGCAAGGATTTATCTCAGAACTCACTGTCAAAGTGTTATGTTATAGTGTATTGAACAATTAATGTTTTTTTTTCTAAAATGACATTTAGAAATCATCCTTAAGATAGATGTTTTACATGTAATTTGTACACCATTCCTCTTCTCACCGTTATACAATGAATTAAATTAAAAACACCAAAAGGACTGCCTACCTTTCCCTTATTGAAATATCCATCATCTCTTGATCCTCTCACTAGAAAATCAATCAACTTAACATGACTCTGTGTCCAATGGATTTTCCCTCTTCCCTACCATCAAATTGTTAAATCCTATTCCCCCTAATCTACATACCTATCCTAAGATATAAGTGACTAAATATTTGGACATAGAGATCCCTATCTGAAGCTATAAGGGCTAGATTATATTTTCAAAGTGGTTTGTGGTTACCTTTGGGTTCCTCTCCTCATCCTGGAGGAATTACAAAGTGCTAACACATGAAATCCCTTTTTCCTTTGTTCATAACCCAAAGTCCTTTAAAAAATTTCTCGTAGTTTATTTTCTTTATTAATAACTTAAAGTCCCTTGGTCACTAAAACACATAAAAATCACTGCAAAACCTATACCTAAGTGCGCCTTTCATCATTTGACAGAACTATCAACTTCCAGCAAACTCTTCATCTCCCGAAACTTTTTGCCCGAAATTCCATTGAAATTGCTTTCGATTTTTCGACTTTCGAGAAATTTCTATTACGAATTCTGTTAATTAATGGTTCATCAACTGTTATCCCCTGCTATCCTGACTCCTTGCCATCTTTGACCACCTTTTAATAAATTCATGGGCTTTCGGACATTGTTCCCACTATCCCGGTTTATTTCCATCTTGTAACCCATTTTTAAATAAATCTTTGGGGTTTCAGACCTTCTGAGGCTCCGGGGTTCTAGGCTGCCCACTACCCTGGCTCAAGAAAATACCTTAAAATTTTTAAATAAGCTTCCAGGATTTTGAGGCTTCTGGCCTTCCAAGAACTGCTACTAAGGGATTCAAATTCCTTACTTTTAATAATGATAACTTTTGATCAAGAGGCCCATTTGCAAGATTCCACATACCATTGGAAATATATATACAAACATTTTCCAACTATGCCACTTTCAAGAGAAACTAAATTGATCTCTTGAGACATAATATCCTCCAAATTATAGGACTCCCCAGCCATCATAGTCATCTTTTTATGGCTTCTCCACTAATCTTACTACTATGATGATTCTCTACATGATATTGTAGAAACCATGGGACTCTCCCTGAATAGCATGCTCATCAATGTCAACATTTTCTTCTTCTATAGTTATTTCTAGTCCATCTAACATTAATGCCAACACGCCAGGTGCCACAAACCATTCAGACAATGCCAAATTTCCAACATATTCAACTATTTTTTATGGTAAATTTTATTCCTAGTATCTCATTTTATGAGTTTCATAGAAGTTCCTATTATTTTCATGCATATGCCCTAATTAAGGGTGGTGCACTGTTATTTTCTTTGTTGTCACAAGTATTCATTGTCTTACATAATTATGTGTTCCCTCTTAAGGACTATGCATCTACCAGAGGATAGAGAAGATCATGCCAAATTAAGGGTTGTAATAATACTTCACCTAATTACATGGATAGAAAGAAACAATCAATACTGTGTCTAGGTGTTGTAATTACAAATTACATTATTTTGTTCCTAGCATCGCCTTGGAGTTCCATAGAATTTCCTAGTATTTTAATGTGTATGCCCTCATTAAGGGTGGTGCAACTATTACTTCCTTTGTTGTCACAAGTATTCACTGTCTTGCCTAATTATGTGTGCCCTCTTAAGGAATATGCATCTACCGGAGGGTAGAGAATCTCATACAAAATTAAGGGTTGTAACAATAATTCACCTCATTACATGGATAACAATAAAAACTCAAGACTGTGTGTAGGTTTTGTAACCACAAATTGCATTTCCATCATGCTCAGTCATAGCATAATCGATATAACCTATGAATAATTAACTAAATCAAAGTATGTGTTTTCCCGGCATGATATTTGGATAAATAATTTGTATGTTACTACTACCAGTTGATGGTGTGTAGATTCAATACCCTGTCCTCTTGTATTCATATTGAGCATGTTGTTAAGTATGAAAATGTCTCTCAACTTTGGTAGGGATGTGGTGTTTATCCATGGTTGGGTATAATGTTATGAGTAAATTTAAATTGGCCTTAAATAGTTATCAACAAATTTCACGAACTGGGCATAATTTAACATAACCTAGGAGGTACATTGTTAGGCAGGAATTATTATCACAACAACATGTTGTTTCATGGCTTATGAGTGAGTTCACTAAACAAGCTCACTAGCATCCATTATATGTGTTTTGCAATGTGCATTGTAATTTCCATGAGTTTCCTCATTGGTTAAAATAAATTGTTGTGGCATTCTCGTCAAATCCCATGGTCATATGCCATTAAATAAAACTAAGTGTTCTTGTTTGTATATTTGGGAGATGCACTATGAATGCATATTGTTAATGAGTGACTCTAAAATATGTATGATTTATCTCCAACTCCTTATTTGGGTGTGTGAATTCTATAACTTTTATGGCTTAGAAAGGTAGAACTATCCCCACCAAATTATTAGGAAGGAAGAAATTCACATGGGTTCATTGGGTATTATAATCAATAGTCATGATAGAGGTCACCTGTGAATACTATGAAATCACGTGAAGTTAAAATCTAGTGGCACTGATATGTTGTATACAATTCATAAGAACAAGACCCATTGAATGGGAATAATAATTGGTGGATGATGCTTACATTTCCTCAGAATTCACATCATTAACGTAAGTTTTGTGTCCTCTTCAAATAAGGGGAGTTGGTTGATATTTAGTAGTTCCACAATATGGATCCTAACAACCATTATTTAAAAAACAAACTAATTCCATCACCATCATAATCGAATAGATAAAGGTAGAATTTCACAAGAAATGATCTTGTCTTTAGCAAAGAGAGTCATCACCACAAATTGGGAGTAGTTTCTGTGAAATCATATAAGCATGAGTTGCATGCATGATGGCTAAAATATCTTTGGTTAACCCACCTAGGTGGAGGGAAAGTTGTAGTATGCAATGCAACCTCCTCATATAAAATATAGTTGTTCAGTGCAATGAAGCTAACTCATTGAATCAGTCTCCATGAATTACCCACAACTAGAGGTTTCTTGACTGGGGAAATTGTTGAATCTCGAACTAATGGATTATATATATATATAAACTTGGAAACAAGATAACAAATTCACCTACAATTGAACTTTGAACCCTCAGTAGTAGAGCGTTAGGAGTCAAAGGGGGGATGAACATAATCAAGGGATAATTGTACAGGGTAATCTCTCCAAGTATAGAAGGAGACATAATCAAAATAAATAACCACGCCACTTAATGAACTTAACCTAAAAAAAAATGAGAGGGTGTTGTTACAAAATGTGTTCTCTATATATTTTAATGTGTTAGCCAATGGAGTAGCTCATAGTAACATGTTTGACAAGGCATTTAGGGTTGTGCCCTAACCCTAAGGCAATGAGAGAAATTTTTTAACTTTGAATTGGTTCCTATGCCTTGTGTGGTTGTAACTACAATGATGAAAGTATTATAACCAACAAGGAACAAGGAGAATGTTGATAACAACATAAAATGAGGATTAGGGTATGACCCTATTTGAGAAACACGTAGAAGTCAACCAACCTTCCTCTTTTATATCGTGTGTCATAAGCCAATCCTTTTACCAAACATTATGATTTGTGAAAACATGTTGGACACTTTAACACCTAGATCTAACAAATGTGCAAGCATTGGTGTTCTTATAACTAGGAATAGTGATGTTGTTAAAGATATATGACTAAAAAATGGTGTGTTTTAAACAGTGTTTTACATATAAGGCTTGTAATTCTTAGTAGATCATGTTGGCTTAAAATTTTAATAGAGATATATCCTGGGTTCGAACACGGGGTGCCAATAAAATAGCTCATCGTAGTTTAGCATTGCATCAACATTTTCACCTCGCTTGATAAGAAAGAGAGGCATCTCACCTTAGGCATGTCGAGACTTAGTAAAATAAGGGATCGAGGTATGGCCTCAAAGAAAAATTCAACAGATAATCCATTCCATGTGGTTATACTACAAGACTCTCATTTATAGTAACCTTATACACATAAAGAACATATTCACAACATAAATTGAAATAATAGAGTGCATGCTAGCTTATACTTTAAAAAAATTTAAAAGGGGCTAAACATTCCATTTTAATTCAAGCACACAATATATTCTCACAACTCCCTTTCATTAACCTTTATATAATTACATTATCACATCATATCAGGTTATTTTCACACTCATAATGCAAATCACTACTGGATCATATTACATTATAGAATTCAGAGAGAGATCATAAAAAACAATGAGTACTTTGAGCTGCACAACGGAAACATCTCGACATGGGCTCCCAGTCTCTCCGTTCCAATATCTTCCCTTCGATTTTTATAGATTTTCCTCCCATGATCTTGCTTGCTTGATCTGCCTCATATTTCTTCAAACTCCAGCGTGGTTATTCTTCTTTGGCGTCCTCTACAAATTCTATCATGATTGCCCTCTTTTGTGCTCATATTTCTTCGATAATATTTGAAAAATTCGTTGAGTGAGGGAGTCCCCTTTGGTTGGAGAAGACTAGTCTCTCAACCCAAAGAGGTTTGTGGTTACCTTCGTGAATCTATCCTCAGCCTAGTAGAATTCAGGGAGTGATAACATATTGGCATCGTTGTTGGGGACTGAACGGTGACATTTTCCCCGGGTGTGAATGAAAAAGATCAAATCTAATTGTTGATGGTGAACATCAGTTGGACATCAGAAGGTTGAATCATTCACCTAGAGACTTTGAGTTCAAAGGATCCAGTAGATTGAAATTTCACAATGACTCCACTAGTCAAAGGTCAGTAATTTCAAGAATTATTGTTGACTGATTTCAAGATGGGTGCAAGAATGAATGCGATGTATGCACCTATGGACAGATCTCATATTCCTGGTTTTCTGAATCCCATGCCTCCTCTTGATCGGTCAACTTACCTCCCAATATTCAAAGATGGAAATGGTAATGATGTTGCTTTACATCTTATCAAATTTCATATGCATTCACAAAGTCTTATACTTGAATGGCATGAATATTGTCTCATGAATATGTTCATGGCTACTCTGGAAGTAAAGGAAAGGTCATCGTATGAACAATTATCAACTGCTAGTTTATGTTATTTAAAGCATTTTCATACGGTATTCTTTGAAAAAATTAAAGAATATTATCCATCATTATTGTTGGTTCAACATTTTTGCGAACATTTTGGGATTTTTATTGAAAATTTGGAAGTTTGTATGAAGATGATGAGTTCATGGATGAGGAAATTTTAGAGGCCCTTCATGAGAAACTTTCCATTACCAACAAGAAATGGTCGCTGATATATTGGATGAAAATGAAACTAAGTAGGATTTAAATGATGACAGTCAAGTTTTATTTTCTGAAACTGATGAAAATTTGTAGTAGTCTTGTAAGTCTCGGGTTTCTAAAGACTAATATGAGGTTTTTGATGAAATGCATGAACAAGGATCTTTGGACGTTCATCACTCATATGTCTCTATAGCTCGACCATTTTTTGAAGTTTTCTTTCAAGAGAAGATCTGTGCAAATCAAAATTTTGAATTGCCATGTGTGGAAGTTTCAGACAATGTAATTATGGAGGAAAATAATTATCAAATATTGCAAGCAGATAATGAAGAGGAGAGAAGTGAAAAATAAGGGGTTATTTTGCAGCCTCTTGCACAGGAATATTTCATTCAGAAAATTTGCCTCCATGTTCCGAAAAAGAAAATTTTGTTGAAGAAGAGCATGTCATTTTAGATCACGTGGATGTGCACATTATTACAGTGGTTGCCTAAGTTTAAGAGTAAGTAATAAAATAATAGAGTCCTCTTGTTGATCATCAAGTGCGAGTAACAAGTTGTGTGTTTGAAGACCCTTTTGTTGACTTCTTGGAATCAATAAAGGAAGAGGTTTGTCTTCCCAGGGCCAATTTTATACATGATCTATGGAATATTGTTTTATTTACACAGGTTGGTTTTCAGCATTAGTGGAATTTTGAGTTGCCACTCTCTTTCTTTTTCTTCCTGCTCAAGGGATTTGTGAGCGGTATTCAATCAAGTAGCCATCTTCTTGACCGGCTACATTAGAAAGAGGTGATTACATAGTGTGCATGCTTTCTGCAGATGCAAGGTTCCAATGTACATATTGTGTTACTTTAATGATGTAAGTGTGGGTGGTTGGCACTGATATTTGAAGCCCGAGGTGAAGGCCATCAGGTCTCAATGATCTACTTCCATAAGTTAGTAAGTCATTTATTCTATCAGTATTCATTTTCAGTTAGTTAATTATATGTTCAGTCAAGTTTTAAATCTTACAATTGACTATGTTTCCCAATGGATAGGCTACCAGTTTGTGTGCTTGTTCTTGGCACCTCATTAGGAGGCTACCATCCCAAATGGAGCCAATGTTAGGATTGGTATTTTGTTGTGTCGAATCAGTGTTTCGAAACCATTTAGTTTGCAGTCTTAATAAGTCGAACTTACCAACATTGTCATTGTCCTAAGTTCGAGTGTCATATGTCCATAACATCGTCATGCAGATCATTCAGTGGTTTGGTTTGAGTATGAAACATCATTGGGTACTGAAGAGTCATTTTCATGAGTTCTTCATGTGGAACATGTAAACTGCCACAAGGTCTTGAAAGTCAATGTCAAAGTCTGTTATAATTTAAAGAAATACTTTGCCCAGAGCAAGATGACCAATGAGAATAATAGATTTCTGTTTCTTTCCTAATCCCTTCATATCTCCCTAAGACCTTAGACCCACCCCTTATATTTCTTCTTACTATATTCCATTTACCAAACCACAATACCCCATTCACCAACCCTTATCATTTTGCCTCACTGCATTTCATAATTCTTCAACTACTCATGTATCCTAGTTTCCATTCCCAACACCCCTAATGATCATGATTCCAAACATTATTTCATGACTCATACTTACCCCGTTACCCAAATGACATATTCTACCTATGTTTTAAAATCAATACCATATATTATAATATCTTTGAAGCTCCTTACTTACATCACTCAAACATAATATCAAATTTCAAATCAAATCATGATGTCGTCATTCCATTCGCACCATTGCCTACACAATTCAGCTCCAAAGCTTAATGGATGCTCGTGGTCGAAGAAAAAGGTTAGATTTCAGGTTGACAGAGCCAGGATTGGAGCAAAGCACCAATAAAATCACAGAGTAGCTCATTGCGCAAAGGTGCTATGCACAATGCTTCACACAGAGCACTACGTAGTTGTTGTGCAACATTTTTCCAATAGACACTCGGCCTTGACACAATTCAATTTGGGTTTTTAGGACGTAGGGTCGTGTCACCTGGCCCTTAAAATTTTTTTATTCTTCATTTCAACTCTTGATAAGATGCAATTAAGCTCCATCATCTAGTCGTTGTGCAACCACTATTTCATTGCCCATTGCTGCACAAAAAGTATGTTTTAGTCATCTCTTTGAAGAACATTTTCTGACCACATGGCCCCAAATTTTGGGAACTTAAGAGAGGTTTTTATCAAGAACATATCAAAGTAAAATAACCTCTTCCATTTCTTGCACAGGTGTCATGGATGGGTATTTTCGAATACATCTTCAAAGAATATTTTCCATAGTGCGCAAATTGTTTATTTTAGACACTGTTTTGCAGAGGATTTTCTGAGAATTTGCGAAACAGTTTTAAGGAACTGAAATTTTTTTTGTATAGAATGGGATGAAGAAAAAAAATCCCTCTCATTTTTTACATAGAATTTACAATTTATGAGCTACAGGCATTTCTTCAGGGCCTATTTTCACAATTTTTAAGTGGCAGAATTATGAATTTTCGAAATTTGATTTGGAAATGTGAAGGTTTTAGGTGTCAATTTTGGAATTTTTAAGGTTGGTTGGGTGCTATAAGATTGAAAAGGTGTTATGGCCCTGTTTCATGGAGTTTTTAAGGACAGAAAATTATTTGAAATTTGAAATCGCAGAGATGCTATGTAACGTTGTGCCACTGTTGCGCACAAGCCTTCATGATGTTTTTTAGGGTGTCAGCTGGTAGAGGCTAAGTGGTTGGAGGAATAAATAATCTGGAGCCAAGTCAGAGGGTGAATCATTAGCGAACTGGCATTATTTTTGTGGAAAAACACAACAACGAGGAGTGCTACCCAGTTGTTGAACAACACAGTTCCAGTTCACGGCCAGTATTTTACTTGTTATGTTTTTGTTATGTAATGGATATGGTTTCATGCTTTAGACAATTGTTATGATTTTTGACACTTTTTATTTAGGATAGTTGATAATTATTATGATTTTTTTGGTTTTTTACATATAAGGAAAAAACCTGTTAACATAGTGAACTTTCCTCTTTTTAGTCCAATCCGATCTAGCTCATGGATCACAGATGCAAGGCATCTAGGCAATTTTTATTTCTAGCATATGGATATTTAATTCCAGAAGCTCAATGTAACTAGGGTTGGACAGTATTGATATCAACTGTTAAAATCTGGCATATGGTTTTTGTGTTTATAGTTTAATTAAAGAAATGATTTAGATGTGCAAACTTTCCCAACAATATTTGCAGAGGATACTGTGGTATGACATTTTGGATATATGTTTTTCTTGTCTCTCTATTATGTTAAATTTTCTTAAAGTTTGGAGGAGGAATTGAGTAATTCTAGAATTCAAAGAATTTTTTCTCTAGTTTTACTACATTTTGATGTTTCAGTTGCAAATGAAGCATCTTAACTCCCTATTTGTTATACGTTTCCTTTAATCTTTGTTGTATATCAGATAAAATCCTTTCTTTGTTTTCCCATTGTACTTCTTAATTTAGAATTTTCCAAAATGTGTATCAACAACAACCTTGTGTAATGATTGGGTTTATGCATGGATTTTATTGGTAAACTTTGATCACCTACATTATATCTCAGAAAATTTTGTCAATCCCCAGCTAAATATTTCAAAGAAATCTTTAGATCTGGTTTCTGTTTAAAAAATTTGCATTTTAAATTCTTTTAGATTTTTCTTTTGTTAAGTGAGGGAGCCCCCTCCAGTTGGAGAATATCAGTGTCTCAACCCAAAGAGGTTTGTGGTTACCTTCGTGAATCTATCCTCAGCCTAGTAGAATTCATGGAGTGCTAACAACTTCCTTTTCCTTTCCTTTGTGCTCATTTTCTCAATCATTCTTGGTGTCTAACTTTTTCATTCATTTATCTCCCCTTTTCCCGCAATCCCTTGTGTAACCATTTTCCAGCCAATAGCCTGACCAAAATTTGCCAAAATTGTTTACCCCAAAAATGAAGGAAACAATAGATCAACTTATGATATTTGGTATAACTCTAGAGACACACCTTTCAAATATAACATGTAGAATACAAACCCTATAATGTTAGTAGGAGTGGATGTTAAAAAAAAAGGCCTTGTATAAATCATGGACCTTGTTGATATTCTCTTAATTATTTTAATTGGATCATATTAACTTCACGTTTAAATCAAGGTGTTATCATCGAGCCATATTTTTATTTTGAGGAATAAATGTGCACAAACATTTTGAAAGGGGGTTTGAAAAAAGGAGAACGAAGGAGGTTGTGATGGAGGGACTTACAAAGATATTTGCAGAATATTGGAACATGATGAATAAGATCTTTCTGCACACCCTGTAAATTCTAGAACATACCCAGGGAAGATGGAAAATGGCAGGTAAGGAGGGAATGAGGAGTCAAATGGTAGATCACTAGTTGGTCTACAAATTCGATTTGCGAGAATAGGGCTAGGAGGGATAGGGGGGATTTCTTGTTGGTCTAGAGGGGTTGATCCCTAACTAACTAGGATTTTTAGAAAATGAGAGAATTTGGGGGACCTAGGGGGATAAAAGAAGGATAATCATAATAGTAGTAGAGCGGTGGAGGAGAAAATAAGAAAATAATGGCAAGTGAAAACAGGAGAGAAGGGCATTAAGAGGGATAGGCATCTAAAGAACGTTAGCAAGGGCATTATTGCAAAGGAAGGATAGACACTCCAAAGACAATATCGTGGGATAAACAACACATGTGTAACAGAAGAATATGCAACCTTAGAGGTTAGTTGTCTTAAAACTATAAAGTCTTATCTTGATATGGTGTTGATCATGTTGTTGTCTTGACACATAATGCATACCTAAATGTTAGGGTATGATGTGTTAGTCATTTACTGTCTTTGCATTTAATAAATATCTAGGTGCTAGATGCAATTGTAGGTAATTTTATTGCATTTTAAGGTAGTTGATCCAGGTGGATATCGGTGGCCACCCACCTAATCCATTTGGACCCACACCATCGATTCTTGCAACTTTTCACATTCAGCACCACTTACTATTTTTAGCAGGTTTTCAGGTCCTGCACTCCCGGAGCCGTTTTGGGGCCTTAATGATCCAGGTGCATATTGGTGGCCACCCACCTATTCCATTTGAACCCCCACCATCAGTTCATTCAGTTTTAAGTTGCAGCACAACTTACTATTTTTAGCAGTTTTTCGGGTCCTGAAATTCCTAAGCCGTTTTGCGGCCCTAAACGACGTTTTTTGGAAAAATAGGGAGCAACAAGGGTCCATCAACCGATGTTGCTCACATATAAAGTTGTAATCCTCGAATATATCTTTCTAACGAGCTATTGAGCGCGTCAAGCAGAGATCAGATGCCAAAGTTACGTCCCCGGGAAGTTGAAACACCAATTTACCCAAACGAGACCCACAGTTTTGGTGCTTCATCTCCTAAAGTTAGGTTTTTGGACGTTTCAGTTTTTCCATTGTATCTCAATAATAAATAGGCCCTAGAGCCTCATTGTAACATAGTTCATAGGTCTGTAGCCACCACATCTCTTCTCAGAGATTCGCTACCAGCACCCTAGCTATTTTATTTCCATTATGTTTGTAAGCATATTTCTGTTATTTGATATTAATGAAATGACGCATTATTTCCGCTGCATCTCTATGTTTATGGTTATTTTTTTATTCTGTTGTGTTCCTGCATAAATCCGGATCAGTGGTATCAGAGTCATCTACTCTTTCTTTGTTTTTCTTTGCATGTCCCCAACTCCGTCAGGGTATAAGGAGTTAGGGCTCGATCTGGTTGAACCCTTGCAAGATTAGCCTTGCAAACCCCGACGACCTCCCATGGAAGAAGAAAAGAAAGACGAGGGAGCAAGATATCCTATCAAAATATTTCTCGAGGAGGCCCTCGAGAAACAAAGGAACGCGATGATGGATAACTTTACTCAGATCCTTGAACGACTACCCACCTACGGTGCATCTGCATCCAATAGCCATTCTGGAGGCGCCACTCCCTTCAAGGTATAGGTAAACTTTGATATTCATGTATTTGAAGGCCAAATAGATGCATATGCCATAGATAAATGGTTGAATTTGTTGGAAGGGTATTTCTTGGTCCATGATTTCTCTAACCGAGAAAATATTATTTTTGCACTCCTCAAAGCTACCCCCCATGTCAAAGATTGGTGGGAAACCTACCGTGAGCAAGAGGACGAAGGGGAACCCTCTCTGTTCTCAGCCACACACACTTGGAATTCATTCCGAGACGGAACCAAGGAACAATATTACCCTATGGGGAGCTATGAGGACAAATACATCCAATGGACCACGCTGCGGCAACAAAGGGATCAAGATGTGCACGAACTGACGAATCTGTTACATACCCTGTGCACAAAGTTGGGTATTAAAGATTAAGAGAGAAATTTGGTGCTCAAGTACCGCGTCTATCTACACAAACACATTCAGGAGGAAATGGAGTTCCTCGACATTACATCGCTTGGCACGGCATATCGTTATGCTACCAAGATCGAGCAGAAATTTAAGCAGAAGAAGTGAGACTTTGGATCTGCGAATCCAAAAGGTGCCCCCGAACTGAAGAACAAGGGGCAAGGCCAAAATTAGTGCTACTCAAAACAACACCACAAATCAAAATAAGGACACAAGGAAGTGGTGTGAATTTCATAACAGCCCCACTCACAGCACAAACGAGTGTCGAGCCAAACAGTCATTAGTGGCCGAACTAAAGACACCCGAATCCGATGCATCTTCTGATCTTGAGTTAGAACCAGACAAAGCCAATGAAAAAGGGAAGCAGATCATTGATGTGGATCCCAGTTCCATTGTTTCCACCACCAAGATCCAGAGGGAGGACCCAGAGGATCCAGAGGAGGGGGAGCGCCTCTTCCATTTGCAAATGTGGGTGAAGGGTTCTTCGCTGCAATTTCTTGTCGATAGCGGAAGCCAAAAGAACCTCATTTCAGCAGAGGTCATGAAGTGGCTCGGCCTACCAACCATAGCACACCCGCAGCCATATACCATCGGGTGGCTTCACCCAGGGAGAGATATCTACATCCGCCAACAGTGTCGCCTTTCGTACAGCATCAAGCCATTCACAGATGAGGTATTATGTGATGTTGCTCCTCTTGATGTAGCTGATGTATTATTGGGCCAACCATACTTGTGGAGGCGACATGTTGTGTATGAGTCTAGGCCTCATGTTGTTATTGTTACTTTGGGAAATAACTTGTACAGGATACCAGAGGTAGCACTGCCTCCTGTCATCTCTTTGACTACTACAAAACAACGCAGTAAGATTGTTTCCCAAACGAGGAAATTCATTTTCCTTACAACTCGCTCAAAGGGAAAGAAGAATATTGTGGCCACAACCTCAAAAAATGGCTCCCCTACACAGTTGTAGTAGATGGACAAATTCATGGAGGAATACGAGGACATTTTCTCCTGACTCACAGAGGTTCCTCTACACTGTCAGGACAAGCACTCCATTGATATGACCCGCAATGCACTGCCACCTGATGTTTCCATACCTCTTGCACATACACATACATAATCCACACAGGTATTGTCTGAGGCTGATAAAGAAACCAAATTTAGTAAACACGTCCAGCATGTTTGCCCACAGGTCCATGACATCTTCAACAAATCTAATACCCAATTCAACAGAATTTGCTTCATCCCAAGAAGAATCTCAAGGAAATGGGGACCATTTCTTCCTAAGGAGGGAGGAATGATCTAGGTGGATATCGGTGGCCACCCACCTAATCCATTTGGACCCACACCATCAATTCTTGCAACTTTTCACATTCAGCACCACTTACTATTTTTAGCAGGTTTTCGGGTCCTGCACTCCCGGAGCCGTTTTGGGGCCTTAATGATCTAGGTGAATATTGGTGGCCACCCACCTATTCCATTTGAACCCCCACCATCAATTCATTTAGTTTTTAATTTGCAACACAACTTACTATTTTTAGCATTTTTTCGGGTCCTGAACTTCTGAAGCCGTTTTGAGGCCCTAAACAACATTTTTTGGGAAAACCGGGAGCAACATGGGCACATGGATTGATGTTTCTCACATCAAAATTTGTACTCCTCTTATATATATTTCTAACGAGCTATTGAGCACGTCAAACGGAGATCATATGCCAAATTTACGTCCCCGGGAAGTTGAAACATCAATTTACCCAAACGGGACCCACAGTTTTGGCGCTTCATCTCCAAAAGTTAGGTTTTTGGATGTTTCAATTTTTCCATTGTATCTCAATAATAAATAGGCCCTCAAGCCTCATTGTAACATAGTTCAGAGGTCTGTAGCCACCACATCTCTTCTCAAAGATTCGCTACCAGCACCCTAGATATTTTATTTCCATTATGTCTATAAGAATATTTCTGTTATTTGATATTAATGAAATGATGCATTATTTCCCCTGAATCTCTATTTTTTATGGTTATTTCTGTATTCTGTTGCGTTCCTGCATAAATCCGGATCAGTAGTGTTTCTTGTTTCATCATTAGTTCACTATCTAATATAGTGATCAAAGGTTATTCATAACCTTTGTACGCATAGTTAACTACCTAATATAGTGATTAAAGGGTATTTGTAGCCTTTCCACACTTGGTTCACTACATGATATAGTGATTAAATGGTATTCAAAAACTTTGTACGCTTACTTTACTACCTAATATAATGATTAAAGGGTATTAATAACATTTTTACATTTAGTTCACTACTTGATATAGCAATTAAAGGGTATTCATAAACTTTGTATGTTGACTGGCAAGAATACACTTCAATAATGCAATGTGTTTGATTCTCCTTACCCTTTAGAGGTAATGTTATTGTTTGACTCGAGAACAAAGCATTTTCAACCATAGCATTTTGGCTTAGCAGTTGTAATTTTCATTCCTTGTACCATTACACCATAGAGATTAATTATGTGTTTTCTGTGATGGAACTATTGTACACTAATTAACTGAGGGTGAGTAATTATCATCTTAAGATTCCCTTACAAGATAAAGAGTGGAGCCATCTAGCTACCCTATACCAATTACTTATTAAGTGCTCAATTTTAGCACACTCTAGATTCCCAGCACTAGGTGGATTTGTTGAGCAAACTCAGAGTAGATGTAATATTCCAAAATGGAAAAGACAGGAATATAGAACAAACTAATGGAAATATCAGTGAATAAATCAATACACCAACATGTGAGACAAATTTAAAGCCATTTTATTAAGCATATCAGCCATGAGGAACACAAAATATTCAGGATCAAGTCACTCAAACAATACAACACAAGCCTCCCATCAACAAATATGCCAATACATGAGAAATAGTTGTTTTACAAATGCTTTGAGCCAAGACAGCGCAATTTTAGGGCATAAACTGCTACAGGAAAGATATAAAAATATGGATCTATTTTTAAATATATCTAATAATTATGGGAGTGAATATGTAGGCTTTGAAACACTTTTCCTAGACAACCCAGAAAGGGCTTCTGGAAATACCCAAAAGTGAAAAATGTCGAATGTAGCCATAGGGCTGAATTGCAGTTGCAACTGAATAACTAGATGGAGGTGGATGAAACTTATATACAAATTATAGATCTCCTCCAATATATCCTCCAAGTGAAAGGTTGATCCCAACATTGAAGATCTAACCCTTAACATGAAGCACTGAAACCTCCATTGCAAATACTCAATGAAATAACACAGTCCTTGAGGGAAACTGCACTGTAGGAGGTGGAAATAGGTTGGCCTGGTGCCAAGATATGAAATAAATCTCCTGGACATTCCTTTCTAGCCTCCCAATGTAAATTATGCCTCTCCATTGAAAAACAAACACTGAAAGTGGCCCTAACAATCCTCCACTGCAACACCTTGCAACACAACACAACTCTAAACCGAAACTACGATGTAGCTTAAGCTAAAGCTTGGCCTGATGTCAAAATTTGGACTATACAGCTCAATAATCTCTCCTGAGTAGGCACTCGAAGTTCCCCGAGGATGAGTGTGGGATTCCTTCTTGGGAACACCCTTGTACTAAATAGTACAGCAAACCCTGCTAAACAACAAAAGCATGCATAGAAATGTCACATGTTCCAGATCTAAGAAGATCAAATCAGTAATAATCTAACATGCCTTCTGTGGTTTCCTTGCCCTTACTTATATGCATTTTGAGCCTTCTTGCCTTGGGTCCCACTCATTAAAGCCACTACTCTCATGGAGACTATCTCCCATTAACATTGTGTTGTCTCCCATTAATGATCCACTCTCTCCATACCAACGTTGTTGATTTGGTCAACATTGACCTTGTCCACATGCTTTTTCCCCTGTTCACACATGGAGGTGCTTTATCCAGCTATAAAGATGATCCCTTTTCACATTAAGAGGGATTTTATTCCTACTAAAGAGATTTATGGGTCTCCCTACCCACTTATTCATCTATCTAAATGACAAAAGAAAAAATTAATATTCCAATTAGTTGCATGCTAATTCAGGAATATTACAGTGGAGATCAATCTCTTGAATCCCTGAAATAAGGAAGGGTGGAAATTTTATTTAGAATCCCTCTCAATATGGTGATCAATCTTTGGAATCCCTGCAATAGGAAAGGGTGGAGATTTTCCTAGAATCCCTTTCAGGGTGGAGATCAATCTACGAAATCCTTGAAAAAAGGAAGGGTGGAGACCCTCTTTGGAAACACTCATTGGCTAATGGGTGGAGGATGATTGCCTCTGAAACCCAGTACAAGCGACATTTTGAATCCCATATGCAGGGTGGACGTGGAATAGACCTCTGGAATCCTTGTCCTGGTTATTAGAACAGGCTTCATAAGCTAGGGGTGGTAGTTGCACAGTTGGTAGTTTGCCAGTGGTTGGGAGGAGAATTAATGGCCTTATACTAGTGACCATTAAATAGCATTACTTCCTTTGATGCTTCAATTATGACTAGACTATCCGCCTGTCAGTGCATCGTTTCTAGATTAGAGCACTAGGTATGTTTTCCCTATACACCACAGGTTTGATTTTAGTGTTGTGTATAGCTATTAATCTGCATGGTTGTGAAATAATGAGTATGATGCTAAAATTGTGCATATAACATTGAATATTAGACATTTATATTAAATAACCATGCCCCACACGTCACATGCCCATGTCAAATAGTGAAGAACCATTATGCAAACCCTATGAGGGTCTCATGCCTCCTTAAGTTTTATTTAGCATTATAATGGTTAATATATTGTTGGTTTAGGCAACAAATCTATCATGTTGAATGTGGTAACTTGTTTTGGTTATTCCTTGTTTAAGTTCGAAGGATATATGCAACTATAGCTTGTGTTAAATTATGTTCTTAATATCTCCTTGCATGTGTTTCGTATAAGTTCCTAGTATTTTCATGTGTATGTCCTCATTAAGGGTGGTGCAATTGTTAGTTGCTTTGTTGTTACAAGTATTCATTGTCTTGATTAATTACGTGTACCCTCTTAAGGACTATGCTTCTACTAGAGGGTAGAGAAGCTCATACCAAAATAAGGTTTGTAATAATACTTCACCTCATTACATAGATAGCAATAAAAACTCAAGACTGTTTGTAGGTGTTGTAGCTACAAATTCCATTATTTTGTTCCTAGTATCTCCTTGCATGAGTTTTGTAGAATTTCCTAGTATTTTCATGTGTATGCCCTCATTAAGGGTGGTGAAATTGTTAGTTGTTTTTTGTCACAAGTATTCATTGTCTTGCCTTATTACATGCACCCTCTTAAGGATTATGCATCTACCACAGGGTAGAGAATCTCATATCAATTTAAGGGTTGTAATAATACTTCACCTCATTACATAAATAACAATAAAAACTCAAGGCTATGTGTATTTATTGTAACCAAAAATTTCATTTCCATCTTGCTCAGTCATAGCATAATCAACATAACCTATGAATATTTAACTAAATCATAGTAAGTGTTATCCCACCATGATATTTGGATAAATAATTTGTATGTTAGTGCTACCAACTGATAGTATGTAGATTCAATACCATATCCTTTTGTATTCATATTGAGCATGTTGTCAAGCATGAAAATGGTTCTCAACTTTGGGCAGGACGTGGTGTTTATTCCTAGTTGGGTATAACCTTATGAGTAATGTCTGATTTTTCTTAGTTTTTACTGCAATTTTGATTTTTACTTGGGAAAATGATGATTTTACTTATGTAATTGATGGAAGTAAATGTAAATATCATGTTTTTAATGTTACCCGGGGTAAATACATTAGATAAAAACTCATGATGGGGTGTAATGAATCATTTCACTTAAGTTAGGGATGAGTCAGTTTGACCACCCTACACTCTAGGTATTCAACTCAGTTTTGGTGGAACTTCTCCTCCTCTCATGGATTCGACCCTTGAGGCTGAGAGGAGTTTGTTTAAGGCCTATATCATGTAATTTTTCAATCATTTCAGAGGTTGGAATAAGTTTGATGTTTGCATATTGATTAGAGACTCTATTGTAATCATTTTGGTAGGAGCTTAATAAAAGTGTTGCAGTTATTTCTTTGGGATACTTGTGGTATGGTTGTCTAGCATTGTTTCTTCTTATGTCTCATTATGTTTGAATGTATTGTCTTCATAATTCATTTCACTTCTATTGTATGATCACTTTCAATTTTATAAACAAAACACATCTCACATGCTCTGTTTTGGGAAAGTTTTCATAGTCTGTTCATCTTTCTTTCAGTTTAGGAAGAATTCATCTTTCATGCTCTTCCTAGCTCCTCACATGTCTGAAATCATTCCATCCCAAGAACCCTAATGTGGTAGCCTTCCTACCTACCTTACCCCATTGAATCTCTATAACCCTAATCCTATTTGCCTTGACCTAGCCTCTTTGACCTAATATCCTCATCCAACAACCCAATCAAAACAAAAAAAAACCCTCTTGCATTTCATACCTAGCCTAAACCCTAATTTATCCATCCCTCTTTGTTGTGACCTTGTGGAGAGAACCCTATCTAGTTTGGTAGGGCTAGATACCAAGCCAAAAGATTGGTCTGTGGTTACCTCTGTTGGGATTTCTTCTTCAGCCTTAGAAATCTGGCAGAGTGATAACAGTCACAAGTATTCATTGTCTTGACTCATTACATGTTCCCTCTTAAGGACTATGCATCTACCATAAGGTAGATAATATCATACCAAATTAAGGGTTGTAATCATACTTCACCTCATTACATGAATAACAATAAAAACTCAAGACTATGTGTATTTGTTATAACCACAAATTACATTTCCATCTTGCTCAGTCATATCATAATCAATATAACCTATGAATGATTAACTAAATCATAGTAAGTGTTATCCCACCATGATATTTGGATAAATAATCTGTATGCTACTACTACCAACTGATAGTATGTAGATGCAATACCATATCCTTTTGTATTCATATTGAGCATGTTGTCAAGCATGAAAATGGTTCTCAACTTTGGGCAGGACATGGTGTTTATTCTTGGTTGGGTATAAAGTTATGAGTAAATTTAAACTAGGCTTAAAAATATGCCACAAAATTATTCTTGTTATGGGGATAATTTAACATAACCTGGAAGGTGTCAAGTCCCACTAGCACAATTGGTTGAGGATGGGCCTCGTCAGCAAGGCGACCCGAGATCAAACCTTAAGGGGGGTGGTTGTGCCCTACCCTAGGGGGAGGTGACATGCTAAAAAAAATTCCAGTCAGCTAAGGGTTGGTGTGGCCCGGGCCGGGTGCGATCCTCGGGTGAATTTTACGGCTTAGATGCCCTGGGTTGCTGCTCCTCAAGCCACAAGTTGATCCTGGAGGATCGCAGAAAACTTGACAAACAAACAAAAAAATATAACCTGGGAGGTACATTGTTGTCACAATAGCGTGTTGTTTTGTGGCTTATGAGTGAGTTCACCAATAAAGCTCACTAGTATCCATTATATGTGTTTTTAAATGTGCCTTGTAATTTACATGAGTTGCTCCATTGGTTAAAATAAATTGTAGTAGCCTTCTGCAAATCCTTGTTTGGGTGTGTGAATTCTAGACTTTTTATGGCTAGAGGTAGAACTATCCCCACCAAATTATTAGGAAGGAATAAATTCACACAGGTCCATTGGGTATTATAATCAACAGTCATGATAGAGGTCACCTATGAATACTATGAAATCATGTGAAGTTCAAATTTAGTAGCACTAATATGGTGTATATATTTCATAAGAACAAGACCCATTAAATGGGAAGGATAATTGGTGGATGGTGCTTGCATTGCTTCATAATTCACATCATTAACGTAAATTATGTGTCGTCTTCCAATAATGGGAGTTGGTTGATATTTAGTCGTTCCACAATATGGATGCTAGCATTCATTCTTTACAATACAAACTAACTTCATCACCATCATAATAAAGTAGATAAAGATAGGATGTCACAAGAAAGGATCTTGTCGTTAGTAAAGAGAGCCATCGCCACGAATTGGGAGAAGTCTATGTGAAATCATATAATCATGAGTTGCATGCATAATGATTCAAACCTCTATGTTTAACCTACCTAGGTGGATGGGAGGTTGTAGTTTGTAATGCAACCTCCTCATATTAAACATAGTTGTTTATCACCATGAAGTTGACTCATATGCTTAGTCTCCACAGACGACCCACAACTAGAGGTTTCTTGACTAGGGAAATTGTTAAATATTGAACTACTGGATTGTATATATATATATATATACCAGTTTGGAAACATGGTAACTACAAGATAACAAATTCACCTTCCAATTGAAATTTTAACCCTCAGTAGTAGAGTGTTAGGATTTAAAGGGAGGATGGCCATATTCAAGGGATAACCGTATAGGGTAATCTCCCCGAGTATAGAAGGAGACCTACTCAAAATAAAGAACCACGCCAATCAATGAAATTGACCTAAGAAAAAATATGAGGGGGTGTTGTTACAGATCTTGCATAGTACCTCGTTGTCAAGATTTCCAAGGCCTTCTTGGTGCTACAAAACAAATTTGTTATGAGGATTTGTTTGCTCCATTATCCTTTTGATAAACTAATTTAAGTCTAGGTATAGATGGGCAATATTTTGTTGTGTGTTTTTTTGCACGAATGACATAAGTTTCAATGCTATAAAAAGGGTGTTCTTTCAAAGGATTTTTTTTCTACATCTAGCACAAAATAAATATAACATTGCATTTTCTACCTTTTGTTTGTTTTTAACTCTTAGCATGTCAATTTTTTTCAGTTAAATTTCCAAGAATATAACTTTTAAAATTTTTAATAAACTGCTAAGTTCAGTTCTACTTACCATACTAGATGTAGATTTACTTTAGGCGTAGTTAGGTCTTGAGGACTTTTACCATATTTCATTCTTACTCATGATATATGTTTGCATGGTTCACAAATTTCTTCAAAAGTAAGTTGGGATACATCTCCTTTACTCATCAAATTCAAGAGATTAATCCATTCATCTCTAATTCCTTAAAGAAAGAGAGTTTTGAAAGTGTTAAACCATAATTTATGTTTCTTTTCTCTCCTAACATTGTAGACAAATACTTCTGCAAAATCTTCAAGATTTTCATACTCTTTTTCACTCGTTTTGAAGATTATTTCCTTAAGATCATGTTCAATACAATAATATTTATATTTTTCTAGAAAAATTTGTTTCATTGCATCCCAATAAATTATCGAATTTGTTCTAATCCCATGAACCATATTAAAGCCTCATCTCTTAATGTAGCTAAAAATAACTTTAATTTTTGATATTCTTGTAAAGAATCACAACTTCTACAAAGAAATCCAAATTAAAAAAAGAAAAGCTTCTAGGTCCTAAGTTTGCATACCATGGAAATTTGGAAGTATTGATGGAGAAATGTTCTTCATATTGACATTAGTATTTGTGTCTTCAATAAGAAAACCAAATGCATCTTTTTCACTATAATTATCTCCATCTTATATTCTTCTAGTGGAGGTCTTCTATTACCTCGCTCTCCACCTCCTAAAAGTATTATTGTTCCATTTACAGTTCCATTAGGAGGTATTATCTCTCCTTCTACTTCACCCATTTATTCTTCAGAACTACAAGAATATGTATTATCTACTAGATTTTCCTCAACTATTTCTTCAATTATTGGTTGTCCACTGAAGCTTCTTAATTTTATTTAGTAGGTATTTCAAGCTCTTGTGCATCAAATTGTTCTCCTATTGAACGAGAGAGAAAGATGATAGCAAATGTTGAAGATGATGGTTCTTCTCTAGCCCTAATTTCATACCTTCGTACTCCAGGATACCTTCTTCTACCTACCAAAGTGAGATACGTGATGTGGTTCTTACTGCACCACGTGAACTAGTGGAGGTGGTATGGATATGTTAAATTGGTTCTATCTCTAATGAATCTACCTTTTGAATTTATTTCTCTTTACATGCATTTTACTTATCATGCTTACTCATGCAAATAATCATATTTATATGCAACAACTAGGGCTTTGGAGAAACCTCACAATGGTGATTCACAGGTTCTTACCTCTTGTCTTACTATTTCTCCTCTACAAAATTTGTGTAATTCAAAAGAAACCTAAATTAAAAACTAAATCCTATGTACACTTCCCTTGAAACAACACCAAATATGTCGGTCAATTCAATTGCACTAGAATTATGTTACATTTAATTCATCAATATGGGTTGGTAAGATTGTGATGTGTAAGCCACAATAGATGCAAGGACTTAGTTTCCAATTTTAATCTATGCAAATCTGACAACAACAAAAAAATTGAGATAAGTGCCACAAATTGCGCAAGGTTCTTCTCTGATAAGTTACACAAGGCTTTATCCTTATGATTCAAATTGGCTAATCTATCTTGTTAAGATATTGATCATAAAATTGAGACAAGTGCAATAGGGTACTGAAGGTTTTACACCAGCATGTAACACAGGGTTCTAGCTTTATGTTCCAATTAAATAACCAATTCATAACTAATTGAGAAGAAACTATTCTAATTGAAAATAGAGATGTAATCATTACAAACTAAACAAAAACAATTATAATTAAGAAATGACATATCCATCCATAATCTAATCTACTATGTTCATGAAAGTGAAATGAAACATAAAGATATTAACCATGCAAAGAATTATGGTAATTTGTTTCCTCATAGGGTGTCCTTCCTCGTTGGTTCACATGTTGCTTAAATAGAACCTAGAGCAACTAAAACAAATATCACCACAATTCTAAGCAATACCACTAATTACTCATCATAAGTGTAGAACAAGTGAACTATATTAAACTAAAATTATTTCAATACATTTGACTTGTCTTTAGAAACAAGAACATAAGTAATTATAATATAAAATATTAAAGTGTCTCAAGAGTTTTGTTACTAGTCTTCAAGAACAAATAGCAATTTTCAAATTTCATGGAAATAAAAGAGTGATTTTATGATTTGAGAGATTCATGACGAGAGCATGAAACTCTCTTTAAGATTTAATATATTTTCTTTGTAGGATCTTTATCCACCGCACAATGTAAACAATCACCAACAAACTTAAACTCTGCCATGTTACTCAGTTCACTACTTGAACTATTGACAAGGTTGTTTGACTGAGCTCTACTAGTGATGTGAATGTCTTCTAGCTGCAACTGCAAGTGGAAAACCATCTCTTCACTTTTTTCCACATCCCTCGATTTTTTATTTTTCTAGATCACACCTAGAGATATGGTAACCTATGATTGGGCTACAAAAAGAATGAGCAATTCCAAAATATGTGAGTTTATGTAGTCATAACAATTTTAATTGTGTTCATAAAGAAACATACAAAACTATAGAAAGGTGGACATGGTTACCTTTAAATTCTTTAGTTGTAACCATTGTAGCTCAAGTATGGTGTTTGTGCATAAATTATAACACAAGTTTATGAAATTATAGCTATGATGGGATTATAAGAGAAAATGTAGGCAAACTAAGGATAAAAAAGTGACAAAAAGAGCTTGTTTTCAAACCTTAACACTAATATGCACATATTAAGTCACAAAATGGATGGAAGGAAAGGCCCTCCTCACCACATATAAGTAAGAAGTAATAGAGTTTCTTCATGAAGAGAGCTTCACCAAGTTTGGGATACCTCAGTAAATAGATACCAATGGAGGAACTCAATTAAATTTAGTACTTGTTGAATATCTAATGGATACATACAAGATTAAGCACAGGATCACAACACAGTACCGTCGGTAGGTCAATGCACAAGTGGAACAGACAAATAAATTTCTTGAGGCTATTATCACCAATACTACCATATTACACCTCAAGGATTGATTGAATGACTCGTTGAAGCTTTATGGGACCACTAGACTAAATCGGATACGACTACTAACTACACTTTGTATGAATTAGTACATGATAAGATAATATTTTTTTTGGTAGAGACAAATATCTAGACACTTAGAAAAATAGTACAACTCGGAGTGGACCTATCTGAAGCACAGAATCAGAGGCTCCTCTAGGTTAATGAGTTAGATGAGCTCCTTCAGTTTGCCTTACACTAGACATCAATTATACAACACTGAATTTTTTGGTGGCATGACAATTTCATCAATAAGATTAAATTTAAAGATGGAAACATGACTTTGTTATTTGATTCTAAGTTAAAGGATTTTAGAGAAAATTATGTTTTTGATGGCTTAGATCTTATGAGATAAACACTATATAATAATGGAGCCATCAAACTTCATACCATTAATGAACAGAGATTTCCCTTGATGGAAAAAAAACATAGGCGTCAGTTATCTCATAGACCCTTATTAAAGGAAGCCTTATTGAGGAAAATAAATGATGGATGGCCAAACAGCGACTTCGAGATTTCTCATAAGGGAGAGATCCCTATCAAGTGAATCGTTCTCACATCTTATTCTTTCAAAATAAAGAATCACTACAATGTATGAAAACCCTTTAGGGCATAAATTGGGTACATGTCATGTGTAAACCATCCTAGGCTTACAATTGTCATGTTAAAAAAAAAAAAGTTAAAATAAATGATCCTTCTGCCTACGAGACTCATGGACTAATATTTTTTACAAAATATGTAGGGAAGGAAGTAATCGTTGTTGTAAATCCATTACTACAACTTGAGTGGTGAAATTCCATTGTTGCAACTCATAATGTTGCAACTCCATTTCCATAGCTCTATTGTTGCAACTCCACTATCACAATTTAATTGTTGCAATAGACAATGCAACTCAGTTATCATAATTTCACTTATCAATTCGAGTGGAAACAACACTTGTCAGGACACCATGATTAAAGTAGACTTCAAATATGGCACAATGACCTCATTGTTGCAATTCTCAATCCAACAAGGATTCTATCTATATTTTTAAGGCTAGAGCCACAACACAACAAAGGTACGAGACATAAATGACTCTACTACCAACATCAAAGAAAGTTACCACTCATGGAAAGTAAGAAGGCACGTCTCTTGACAACATATTGAATGGAATTTATTTAGCATAGATCATTTGACCAATAATTTTATCACATACATTCATTATCACCACCATCGACCAATGACATAATCCCAATATTAAACAATCATTCCCTTGACATAATTAGAAACCAAAATCACCAACACCCCCCCCCCAACCAAATTGTGAAATTCACCTTGTAGCCATAGAACGAACTAAGATATGAATAGAAAGTGAAAATGAGAGGCTCACTGAACTGAGGGAAACAATAAATACATTGTTATTACATGTGTATGATCGCATTTGTGTAATTTTTTTAAATGGGGGATGGATTGAATATGTTCAAAAGCTCTAGCTATACGATGATTATGCAACGTTGGAGTTCACCATGAATTCCAATGAAAATAGGTCAATATTAAAGGGAAAAATGGTGCCTGTGCATGAATATATGATGGTTGAGGTTGCAGGTATAAATTAAACTAGAGAATGTTCATACTATATAATAAGATCAAAGCTAGAAATCATGAATAAATTCCTTTAGCTAGGTGAGGGTTTAGTAGGAAATGTATCGGATTTTATCAGAGATCAATTCCAGGCACATGGGGAGACATATCCATTGTGGTGTAGTGTTCTTTCACATATGAAGGAAGCCATGGGATAGTCTAATTACAGCACATAAGGATGTTGGACCACCTGAGGCACAACAACGTAGTTAGCATGTCGTTCTTCCTTTAGAAGACAATCCAAACCATGCCTACACTTGGTAAAAGGTTTGACCACCCTAGCGATGCCCTCTCACATCATAGCCTCATAAAGCTAGTGGTCAAGCACACCTTGCATAGGGTAGGTTGAGTATGGAGCATTGTAATAAGGGTACCAGTAAAAGAAGTAACTTCTACAACTCTGCCTAAAGTTACAATTGTTGCATATCCACTTGTAGAGAGCCCTAATACGACTACAAAGGCCACAACTACTACAACTCTAGAGGCTGACAATGTTGCAACTCTGAAAGTAGAAATTGATGATACTTATGAAGTTGAAGAATATAAATTTTTCTACTTTCATAGAATAAGAAGTTGAAATTTTGCAACTCCTAAGATGGAAGAATACCATATTGAAACTCCACAATGGGAATAAGCTATCCATGACATTAATGTGGAGATCATTGGAAGCAAAGCTTCGATAAAGAGGTTGAGGCAGATTAAAAAAAGAGGTTTACATACATAGTAACATCGGTAGGAAGAGAACAAGATACACTAAGGATACAACCCCAATTCCTGTGAATTAGATAGAAAAATAATAAACCCATGTTGTCACATGAGAACTATCAGGGTGTAAGAAGAGCATGTTATAGCACAAGAATAAAAATCCCTTCACGTCACATAAGAAGAAAAAGATGTGATGGGGAAAGAACAAGGCTCTGAGAAACTAGAGTTAGAGATGGAGATTTAAGACCTTGTTGCTACACAAGGACCAACAAGGGAAGACACAGAAGAGGACCTTAATTCAATACAAGAACAAAGAAGGGGAGACATTGAAGAAGTTCTTGTTGCAACCCTATAAGTTGAGATGGGGCAACAACCATAAGAAGAAGAAGAATTTGAAACACCAACAGAAGCACAAGAAGTTATTACCATGCCATAACTAAAGAAAAACTTCAAGGTTATGAAGTAGAAGAAAGAAATAGGTATTAATTCCTTAATGCCCTTATATACTTCTCCTCTTAGAAGGCATAACATACTCTAAAAGAAAAGTAGAAAACTTCATACCACAAACACATTATTGAAGAGTAGATTGAGATAAAAAAAGCCTTTTTAAAAAATAGAATTCTTTTTTTATCTGAATGGAGGATGTTAGCAATTCTCTGCTAATTCCCCTTTCAGATTTTAAACATGCTTGATTCTTATGTGCTTAAGGATTCAAGTTATCTTTCAATTCATTAGGTCTCTTGAGTGTTTTTCATGTCAATTTAGTGATCAATTTAACATAAAAAACAAGAGTTGAACAACAGTAAATAAAGTACAGAATATCACCATACATAACATTAACACAAGTATTTGTTGAAGGAGTTCACCCCTCCTATGCTACATCTCCTTGGTCCAGCTTCCATGGTTTGGACCTCTATATTATGCACAAATTGTCAAATTGACCTATTTACAATGCTCTTTTTCTCCTGTAACCTACTCTAATGAACTTAGAATGGCCAAGAATGGTTATCTAGCCTCTTCTTGCTCTTCAATTGATAATCAAGTGAAGTAGATATGGCCTAACCCTTTGGTGGCCTTAGGCATCCTTAAACTTCAAGCTATAAAATCCCCATCAATAAGTGCTCCAATGCCTCTGAAACCTACACCAATGAGTCCATAAGACCCAAAAATGCTAATCTAGCCTCTTTCTGAGACTGATTTGATCGAAAACTACCTTAGTTATGACTTCTATCAGTTTCACCTAGAAAATGTCCGCTAAATTTGGCAAACTGGAGCTAACTGCAGTTAAACTAGCACTTTCGTTGTTTTAGTCAGACTCTGCCAAACTAATCTCAATTGGTTTTAATTAAGGTGGTTAGCGCTAATTAAGCATGATAACCTCACACTTAACCTTAATCTCGTATTAGCGCATAATTAAACATGATTAACGGTTATTAACTGTGGTCTAGAGTTTTAAACCTCGTGCTTAAGTTAGAGCTCCTGTCGGTGGTCCTGGTCGGTGGTCTTATAGACTAGGGCTGGCCCCTCTTTTCCCCCACCATTAACATTGGTCTTATTCAAATATAAATGGAATCCATAGTTTTATAAGGAATAATGGATAACCGAGGCAGTATGCATTGTGCGTGTTGTGGGGGAGGTCACGAAATCGAACCCTGACCTCTGCCCGGTCCTTAAAAAAAAAAGTTCTCCACTGTTGGGGCGACATGTGGCAGCCCCGAGTCGAGCCACGTGTCCTCTTCCCATTCGACCATCACCAACCCAATCATAAATTTCCAACCAACCACCATTTCGTACAAACCAAATGCTACCAATTTACAACCTACCATTCAACGGAGAAAAAATTGACCAATCCTTGACCAAACCAATCAGCTTCCACGTCAGCAATACAGACTGTTGATTGGGTTCCCCTTTTTTGAAAATTTGCCTGTTTGTGCAAACGAACAGATCACATTTTCGGGAGCATACGGAGTCCATTTTGCGCGAAACGAAGTGCGCTGGAATTAGGATGTCGAGCATTACGTGGTTGTTCAGGTTTCGCGTCATTCTGAGAACTTTTATTTTTGAGATAAAATTTGAGTGCCTTACCATACCTCCCAACTGAAATCTTTTGGTCTCCAAAAGAACACTTTCAGTTATCAAATTAAATAATTCATAACTCATAAATATCCCAAAACCCAATTGAAATGTAAAAATTTTGGTTCCCTTCAAGCCCCAATCAAGGCACTTCACTTTTCTTCCTCATGAAGGCATGTTGTCCTATTAATAATTCAACCGTAATTCTTATCGATGTTGCAGAAAAAATAGTGACGATTGGAATCTGAATATTCTCTTAAAACTCATCTTTACATGTCCCCAAATAACACTTCATTTTGAAGCGTCTCTTGAAGAGAAACTTGACCCCATCTTGGAGATCATAAACAAATCAACTTGCTTTGGCGTCTTCAAACTAAGCTTGTACAAATAAATACTTTGCTGCAAAAAATTTCATGATGTTTGGCTTTGCCTACAAATCATAGTTATCTTTAAGCAATCTTAACAACAATATTCATACACATAATTTTCAACACGAATAATTATATCGGTGAATATGAGACAACTAGTAGACAATTGATGAGCGACAATTTGTACATTCACAAAGTTCATAAGCATGTGGACTATCAAGCCAAACCTAGCATGACAATGCTCTTAACAAAACAGTGTTGCATTTGAAGGGATTTATTTATGCATATCACCTTTTACAATAGTCCAACTATGGGGCATGCAACTAGTGTAAAACAAAATTTACAACTTCAATTGGAAAAATAGTCCACCCACTTCTTACCCAACCAGGTAAGTGAATTGTTAGGCGGATAAATCGTTCTTGCGGACAAGACATATCTCCCGAGTATCCTACAGATAGCTAGAAACAAACAGAAAAATGTAAAGTACTTTCTCTAGATTATATTTGATCTAGAATTATCTATAATGAAGGATTTAGGACTTACCTGTAGTCCAGCACTGATCGTAGTCTTCTTTCCTGTCACTTTGAATAAGTATCTTTTCGGGTTCTGCAATCAACAACATGAAAGAATCAGAAGCACCTGCATAATATAGACTAATTCATAAACCATAAACCTATCTTGATTATCAAGGAATTCAAGAAATAAGCCATTTATATAAACAACTCATTGAGAAAACATAATCCATTCGTATTATCTTTAATGGAAAAAGGAGCCTTACAACCGTGTTTGCCTTGATGTCGTACAGGTCCTTCTGGGGTCTGGAACAAGTGTCTCCTCTACTCTAAAAATCCTTTGCACTCTCTCGACTAACATACACATGAGTGTGTAATCACTCCCATATGACAATCAGTTAAGAGAGTCTGAGTTTCTCCAGCATTTCTCCTCAAAAAGTCTCAAAGCCTAACTCCCCTTGAGGCTGAACTATGGCCTCAATTTATAGCAAAAGAGAAGAGGTTGCAGCTCCAAATAAGAGGGGATAGAATCCTCTTTCAAGGGATTAAGTTCCACATACCAAGGGGTAGGTTCCTTTAATGGAGGGATGAATTTACATGAAAGGAGCAAACTTTCCACCGAATAATTGCTTCCATAAGCTTCCAGATTCAACCAGCTGGGCTTCCAAATTTTACTTCCGCCTTCACTTTACCTTTTACAGGAATCCGCACCTTTAATGAAGAAAATTTGCGGTCGATTCCGCATGTTCTAGAACAAATAGATGCGGCACTATAGGTAATACTAAGAGAAAATGCGGTACAAGTATTTTTAGGACTTTTATAAGCTTTTCTCTCAATTTCAAGGCTTGGTTTTAGGAACTTGATGTTTGTAGACTTCTAAGGGAGTATTGTATGAGTAATGATGAACCCATACAGACAGTAAAATGTCATGGTGACCATTTTTAGTGTAACCGATTGCCCCCTAAAGTGCGAAGTCTGAGAGTATTCGAAGAGTGATGTGCTTTATCATTTCGAGGATTAGCTTGTGGACACCCCAGTCAAAATCCTGTAAAAACATTCAAATGCAAAACATATATGTATATATATCATCGTTGAGGTAGGCATTCCCATACTCAGATCAAACACTAACTAAAACTTGTTCTAATGTAGAAATGATTTTACTATCACATCAATAATGTAGACACATTATGGATGCACCCATCTGTTATGAATAGTCTACTGCATAATGAATAATAAAACTCCTCACAGCCTGGATGGTGGAAACTAGATCCAAGGTCTTGATTTCCACTACCCGAACTAGTATGATTCTACCCATGCGATTGATTGTGTCGAAGTCGAACATGGTAGAAACCATTTGATAACCAGTCAATGATGTGAAATGTTAACAAGTGTGAGAGAAACCACCAATAATGACAATGGCTCTCAAAGTACTTAGTACAATCCATGAAATGTGAATAAATGATCTAAAGTCAAACATTTCACGAAATTGTTCGATCAAAGGTCAATGATGCAACCTATTGTCGAAGGCAAGAAACCTGCCATTAAGGCATGCAGATTTCAAGGTACTGAAGGATTCTAGATCAACCTCCTAGATGATGAGTTGTCATCGATAGAAAGTGATCCGTCGTAGGAAATCCCACGACACGAAACCGTTAGATCAAGTTTTGTAGAAATATTTTGCAAGTACTGACTCAGGGATGGTCAACACGAATGGAGACATATGTTTGCAAATGAATGGTTTATTTGAATTGTCCTCTTGAACACATAACGACACTGCAAATGGTTTGGTAACAATTGACCTAAAGCTAATACCCAGAAACTGGCTGAAGACTTTCAATATGGTTTGATTAACTGATAGGCAAAGGATTTTCCAAACCCAGGTAGAAGTGCGATAAAAAGTGTCGTGTTCAAGAGTGGTAAACTTCTTTTTAAACAAAGTGTGAAAAATGGATTCATTTTCTCTCTTTTCCCCCACCATTTATGGCAAGTGCCTCTTTATTTTTGACAAGCTTGAGGAGGATAACATTTTCCTGTTATATAAGCTCATCCTTCGAATGAGTCCAACTTAGTTTAAAATCGAACCCTAAGAAGGAGTGGTTCGTTACTGTTTGTAATCGACAAGTCCTTTATTGTTAAATTTTAAGGAGTCAAGTATAGGAGAAACTCGGTGTCTTTCATTTTTAGGGAGTCAAAAGAAAAAACTTAAAAAAACTCCGTGGGTGTACTTTTTTGTAATTTTAGTCTCTCAAGCCCGAAAAAGGATAAAATAATACAGGAGAGAACTCTATTGACCATGATTAGTCAACGTACACCTTTTTCGTAAATAATCCATCTCAGTCCGGAAAAAGGGTAAACTTATACTGAAAGGATGACTGTTCATTTCCTTTAACGATTTCAAATAGTCAAGTATTCGGCAATCTTTTCGTGTTTAAAGAGTCTGAAAAGGGCTTAAAAGAGGACTCCATGGTTTCTCTTTTTCTGTAAGTTTTAACGAGTTCGAAAAAGTGATAAAAATGTACTCATAGCTTCGTTTTTTCTGTAAGTTTTAACGAGTTCGAAAAAGTGATAAAAAGTATACTCCTTCGTCAAAATGACCATTTCACCCAATAAATCCTGTATTCTGCACAAAAACTCAAAAAATTAAACATACATGTTTATGATTAATAAAAATAATCCGGAAAACCACTTTTCAAAGTGAAAAATAAACAAAATTACATTTCATTTATCCAAAAAATCTTATAAAAAGGAGTTTTTCTAAATCATTTTTACCATTTGACTTTAGAGTGAAAATTGAGAGATTTGGGTAAAAAACGTTCTGGAGAATATTACGGAAGATTCGCCCATCAGAATCGAAAACCGTCAGTTCCAGGTAATCCACATCATCTTTACCTTCCTTTTTGTCCATTTATTTTCTCAATTTAAGGCTTAGGTTGATTTTTTAGGAGGAAAATATGCTAAAAAATTCGTCCTCGGGGGTCCGCAGGTAAGACACATGGAACCTGCGGACCCTGACAATTTTGCAAAGGAAAAAATGTCATGGTCCCACACCTTATGCATAAGACGTGTGCGGATCTAAGCACTATTTTTATGCGAAAAGTGCGGAGGCACCGCAAGGAAAAATAAAATGAATGTTTCTTCCAAAATAAACCAAATTTCCTCACTCAAATTGCTTCTAATCTTTCAATTTGTCCATTGCAGGATATCCACAATGCTTGAGTGGAGAGAACGTGAGCACGAAGAGGTTGATGATGTTGCTATGTTACATCCGCCCACATTACGCGTTTTAAGAGAATGCGGTTTATACAAATTCTGGGCCATTCAGAGTATGAGGGCTCATGTAGACTTACTGACCTGGTTGGTAAATAAATGGGATGTTCAGGAGAAATTATTTATAATTGGAGGCCACCGGCTCGAAATTGAGCTAGAAGACATATATTTTCTCACTGGCTTATCAAAGAGAGGTGAGCCAATCTCTTTGTTCGAGGCTAGGGCAGGTGGCCAATCTGTCACTAGCCTTCAGCAAGAATTATGTAATGATGAAGCAAACCCCAAAGATAAATGTATAAACATCAAAACCATTATTCATCCCGAACTGAAATTAGTTGCAATTACCGTAACCCGGTTGTGTGGGAGTGTGGCTCCACATGTCGCTACGAGGTCCCAAATGCAGACCGCTATTAATTGCTTTAGAGGCACCATTTTCAACTGGTGTAAGGCAGTGTTGGCCAATGTCAAAGGCCAACTAACCAGACCAAAGAACACGAAGTTGAAAAACTTTGGGTATGGAGAAATTGTGGTCACATTTTCTCTAGAGAGAATTCCTGCACTTGCCCCACAACTCATCTCAGTCGACCCTGGTAGATTCAAAGAGCCTCGGATGGTCCGATGGGTTGCAGTGATTGCCCGTCATAGTGAGGGTGGTGAGGTAGATCGTTTCACTCGAGCTTACTTCAGTTGGTTGGAAAACCAAGTCTTCGCGATTGAAGATTTCCCGTATGCAAGGATATATTTTTGTAGCAATCACGAGATGTCGCTTCCTCTAGGAGCATAGTGGGATGACTCAGGTAAAAATCATTTTGACATATTCTATTCTAATTTTTATTTTGTTTTTTAAATTGTCCAAAACTGATTACAAAATTTCAAATGCAGATATGGGTCTGCATCGACCAGCCACTTTTTGTCCCTTCGATGGGAAGGTAAGAGATCCAGCTGCAGGACCACCACCACAGGATCAGACAGCAGAGACCCTCAATGACTTAGAGAACCATCTAGAGTGGTTAACTTTAGATATTCCGGAGATGACCATAGATGACATTTCGCTTCGTTTACAAAGATATGTTATCGGGGTTCCAGGACAGTTCCGGAGACTTCTGAGTAGGGTGGCGCGGGCTGCAGTGTTTTATCGTGATCATCACCACAAATAGTGGATGATTGACATTGTAGACTTATATCATTTTTTGCATCACTTTTTTCCGATCATGAGGCGTTTTGAACTTAAGATCGAGGATGATTTAATATTTTTTGAAAACACTACTTTTATGCTATGATATGACTACTATTTCGAGTTATCTGTCTTAACATGTTATCAAATGTTATATTGATGTTTTGTTTTAATTTATCGCAAATGTCTGTTTATCACACTAGAAGCTACTACATCAGCTAAAGTGTTTAAACTTCTTGGAATATGTTGATACTCAATATAATAAAATTCTCGTTCCAAGAGACGAACTTTAAAAAATAATCTTAACAACATTGGGGTTTCTAATTGCATATACTCTATTCAGTTGTAATAAAACAAGTTCAGAATCTAACCTAGCGATCAAACTACGAACCCCAAATGAAATGGATTCAGATAATAACTCAATCACTGCACTATACTCTGCAATATTGCTCGTTGTTTGACCAAGGCTTACCCCATGCATAGACACTAACTCATCAGTGGGCGAATAAATAACCCAAGCTGCGGAAGAAATGTTTTGTGTACTACGACAAGCACCATCAGAAAAACCAATGTATGTTGAAAGGGACGTCGACATCTGCAAAATCAAGAGTGATCCAGATAAGCAGGGATAGCAGTAAAAGCACACTTAAACTAGGCACGCTCTTCTAATCTACAACACACCAGCTTAAGAAAGTAACTAATATACAGGGGAGATCTCCACATAAGAATCAACAATAATATCTCTTCAGATAAATCCCATTTATGGGTTTGCCTAAAGAGACCCTGTCAAAATCGATCAGTTCGTAGGGCCCTTTTGCAAGCTATCACTTGACAATATAAGTACCATGCCACATGGGTTCAAATTTCCCAGCCCCTAGCTTATCGTTAGCTTGATCATAAACCAAGACTAGGTCTCCTTCTGAAAAAATCCGAGGTGTAACACTTCTGTCATACTGAGCTTTCATTCGTTTCGCATGAGTTTCGGTAGCTAATGCAGCGGCGCACCGATTCTCATCTAATTGATCTAAGTATAAAAAACGCTTCTCCTCTTCAAAAGTGGCTGGTAGTAACTCTATGGTTATTTGGAGTGACTATATCTCGCATTCAATAGGTAATACCGCTTCTAGACCGTAGACTAGTTGAAAAGGGGTAAAACTTTTCGATGTTTTTGCTGGAGTTCGATATGCCCAAAGTGCTGAAAAAAGCATGGTATTCCAATTCGATTTATGAATTACAATGATTCGTTTGATCATGGTGACTAAAAATTTATCGATAGCTTCAAACAGACCATTGGCCTGTGGGTAATATGGTGTAGAACTGTCATGGGGCAGGCCAAGTTGATCAATCAGTTCGGTCATCATGATGTTTCGAAAATGACTCCCATGGTCAGTAATTATCACTTAGGGTGCACTGAAACGAGCAATCACATGATTGAACACGAAAGTAGCTGCAGTTTTTCAATCTGCCACAAGTGTAGGCATCGCCTCGACCCATTTGGTAAAATAATCTGCTGTGAGAATAATATACCCATGCCCCCCGGCTGAGTGAGGGTTACATGTCATGAAGCCAATGCCCCATTTCGCAAAAGGACCGACAACAATTATAGGGTGAAGAGGAGCGGGTGGTGCACGCATCTTTCATCAAAGATTTGACAGTTATGGAATTTTCGGATAGCAAAAATATAATCTTTAAAAAAGGACGGCCAAAAATAGCCAGTGCGCAATATCTTTTGGGTTGTGGCATACCCAGACATATGACCGCCACATGCCCCACACTGATAGTCATTTAAAACCTTTTCAACTTCGTCAAGAGTGAGACAACGTCGAAAAACAAAAGTCCACTCCACGACGGTAGAGTGTGTCACCAATAATGTGATATTGATGAGACTGAAAACGGATTATGCATCGTTGTGAGCATGAGAGTTCAGGCCGAAAAGTTTGGGTTTGGAGATAAATGATGATATCTCCAAACCAAGGATCAAGGGTACTGATAAGAAACAAAGAGTCATCCACGATTGGATGTTCTACCATTGTTTCAGTGTCAGTACTTGGGAAGTCACATATCAGTTCAATGAATACCAATGATTTCTTTAATTTGGATTTTTCAAATTCCAAATCAAACTCCTGCAGGATAACAATCCATTTGGAGTATTTTTCCCCTAGTAGTTGTTTGGTCAAAATATACATCATAGGGTTATAATTAGAAATCATTTTTGTCTTGCGTAACAGAATGTAGTGACAAAATCGTTGGACAACTTGAACGGCTGCCAAGGCCAATTTCTCCACATGTGAGTATTTTATTTCGGTCGGATGCAGATTGCGACTGAGATCATAAATCACATGTTCGTTGTGGAATTCTTCTTCCTGAACTAAGACCATACCAATCGTAGAATGAGAGGCTGCTAAGTATAAAAATTAATCCTAGTTGTAATTGGGAGGATGAAATAACGGTGCATGGGTCAACGCGTGTTTAAGAGCATCAAAATATCGATCAGCGTTCTCGTCCCAAAAGAAAGGAATATACTTCTTTAACAACCTAGCAAAACCTTTAGTTAACTCAGCATAGTTAGGAATGAATCGACGTAAAAAGTTCGTTTTCCCTTGCAAACTTGGAGTTAGCGAAGAGTAGAAGGAGGAGGTAAATTGATGATAGCCTCAACCTTCGATGGGTCGACATGAATGCCTGCCTTTGAAACAAAAAATCCCAACGATCATCCAGATTCAACACAAAAGACACATTTGTGAGGATTCAGACGAATCCTATAATGCCTACATCTCATAAAGATAGCTCGTAGATGAGTAATATGATCTGTTCTGTGTGATGAATGAGCAGGTAAATCATCGAGATAGGGTTGCACGATGTGTTTAATGTCATGAAATGCATAAGACATCACCCTCTGAAAAGTTACGCCAGCGTTATTAAGTCCAAAAGGTAATTTGCAATAAGAAAAAGTCCCCCGCGGACAAATGAAAGTTGTTTTGGGTTGATCTGCAGGGAGTATGTTGATTTGATTGTAGCCTGAAAATTCATCCATAAACGAGAAAATTTCACTTCTGGCACAATCGTCAATAATTTGATCAATATAAGGGGTTGGATAATTGTCTTTGGGACAAGCTTGATTTATATCCCTATAATCGATACATACTTGTATTGTCCCTTGTTTTTTTATTAACAGGAACAATATTAGATACCCAATCCGTTAAAGGAATTGGATAAATAAAACTTGCATGAAGTAATTTTCAACTTCTGCTTTAATAGCGGTAGCTTTTTGCGGATGTATCTGACGTAATATTTGTTGGACAGGCTTAGCATCCGGGTATCTTTTAATTTCATGAACAAAAATTGATGGATCGATTCCCGGCATTTCTTCATATGACCAGGCAAAAATTTGACGGAACTCTTGAAATAGGGCTTTATATGCTTAGATTTCATCTGGCGTACAAGAAGCACCTATGTGAACGTTTTCAACAATTATGGGTTTCACTGAGATGTCAATAGGAACTTTCATAGAAATGTTTGCTAAGTTCAATTTAGAATCAGAATTTGTGAGAGGATTCTGGGGTTCGTTTACATAATCAGCGGTAAAAATGGAGGAAAAATCAGTTTCAAAATGATCGAGATCATGTAAAAACGAAGATCAATGATGTAGATCTTCCCATGGTAATTCTTCTACAGAAAAAAATTCACGAATATTCTCATCAGTATAGAATACTTGTTGAACAGGATCCGGAATGAATGTCGAAGTTGAGATCGATATTGAAAGTGATTCCTCACTGATCACATTCACTAGATCGGGTTCGGTTGAAGGAGTATCAGAAAATAACTGTACTGCCTGATATCCAACTCAAAATGATTCAAAGGCATCGCGTCGTCGAAAGAATCTAGTTCTGAGTCTGAAGGTACTATCCAAGGATCATCAAAGGAACTAGTACTTGATGTAATCATATTGATGTTAGCAATAGGAGGCGGTACATTGGGAGCAGGCATGAAAAAAGTTCCCAGTAAAGAAAAATCCTTAATTAAACCTACCCCAACATCTTTATAAGGGATAGTCATTTTGCTGATATGTTGGATGCTATCAGTAGAGGCCGGGTCGGATGAATAATATGAGAGCTGATCTACTTTAACAATCTTTTATTTATGAGGAAACATGATGAGCCGAAAGACCGATGATACAACAGCAGTCATGGCATAAGAACAACTACGACTCAGGAGAAGGTTGTAATCCAGAGGGGCATCAACCACTTCCACATCCAAATTAACTGTTTTGCCTTTGACCTCTATGGGTAGATCCTGTAAAATACCATAAGGTCGAAATCCTCATCCATCAAAAGCTTTGAGGATAGTCAGAGATTGGTTAAATGTCGGAGAACCAATTGATTTCCAACAATTTAACGACATGTTACACGTATAAGCCCCTTCATCAACAACAATATGAAAGCAACGTTTGTGTTTGACTATGACTGGAATCTGAAAAGCCATTTGATGAGGTAGGCGGGATGTAAAATTTTCCAAATCGAAGATCATTAGGTTCGAATACTGAAGATCTACAACTCCTATGGTTGACAATAGTAATTTTCTTTGTGCTGGACATGATTGCGGCACTTCCAAAGCCGACATTGCTGAAGGGGAAATCGCCAAGTATTCAAAAATATTGTAGTTCTAAGCAGCTCTCACATGTGGATTGAAAGCTGATTTACGAAGCACACCTTTAGCAGGAGGTTTGATTACTAAGTCAATATTTGGTTTATCGGTCTGTAACAGATCAGAAACTGAGGGAGATGAAGTTGATGTTGAAGTAGAAATGTCTACTTCTTTACCACCAACAGGATTTTTACTGCCATAATCTTGCGATCGCGTCGCAACCATCAAGACATCTTCTATCATATTGGAGGAAGATCCAATCATGTTACTATCTTGAGTAGGAAAGGGATCCTTCAAGACAGCAGGTATAGGAGAACCTTTAAAAAATTTCGATACCTCGACTCTATGCGGGAACTCTTTAGTAAAATGATCCTCATCATAGCTTAGACAAGGATAACGAGGTTTTTGTTTATTGTCAGTTGGTTCAGTTTTATCATTTTTCTCTTTTGAAGATGATTTTTT